>ML664172.1:8973771-9222640 GCA_007570785.1 Antilocapra americana | reverse complement strand
GTTAAAGCTTACCTGCATCTTCTCAATCCTTGCCTGCAGGTTATTGAACTGCAGCTCTAACTTATTTTCCAGGTTTTGGATCATATTCACTATCTTTATTCGGAATTCTTTGTCAGGTAGACATCCTATCTCTTCGTCTTTTGTTTGGTCTAGGGGGTATTTATCCTGTTCTTTTACTTGCTGGGTATTTCTCTGCTTTTTCATCTTGTTTATCTTGCTGTGTTGCCCCTTTATTGTGGGGGTTCCTCACTATGGGAGGGGTTAGATGTGTGGTTTGTAGAAGTTTCCTGGGTGGGAAAGCTTGTGTGGTGTTCTGGTGGGTGGATCTGGGTTTCCTCACTGTAACTAACAATGGAGTGTCCAGTAAAGAGATTTGAGGTGTCGGTGGACTTGGTTTGACCTTGGGCAACCTGTGTATTGAAGCTCCTGGCAGTGTTCCTACGTTGCTGGTGAATTTGCTTGGTATATCTTACTCTGGAGCTTGTTGGCCCTTGGGGGTTGATTAATTTCAGTTTTGGTATGGAGGAGGTTGATGAGTTCCTATTGATTAATTAACTCTTGGGTCCAGGAGTTTTCTGGAATTCTCAGGGTCTGGGTTTAGTCTCCTGTCTTCCAGTAGCCTCAGGGCTCTTTTATCTCTGCACTGATGGTGGCAGAACCTCTAGTTTAGTGATGAGAAGTTTCTTCACAGTGAGGGACACCCTGTCAGGTACACAAAGTTACATGGCATGGACGAGAAGGAGAAGAGAGGAATCCGAAGGTGAGGGAGTGAAGTGGCCAGTGATTGCTCCTCTGTGTGCCCTCCACAGCCTGGATCCCTTGGAGGTGTTCACAGAGTTATATCGAAATGTGAAGAGTGTGGAAGGAGACAGAATTGACCAGAGAGAGAAAGGAGAGAGTCAGATGGATAGAGACAGATCCAGCCAGTGGTCAGTTATTTCAGTGTTCTTCACAGCTGGTAACTCTCAAGCAGAGTCCCAGAGTTGGGTAGAGAATATACAGAGGGAGAGGACGTTGAAGGTGTCTTGGTAGGAGAAGAAAAGAGAAAAGAAAAAGAAAAAAGGAGAGACAAGAATGGGGAGAGAGCAGTCATGCCACTGATCTCACTCCAAGGTAACGATGAGTATTGGAGCTTGGGTCCTTAAAGGTACAAAGTTGATACCCAATACTAATAGGCAAAGATTAAAAATCTAGAGTAAAGACGGGATTCTCAAAATACTATTACAAAGAAAAAGATAGAAGGAAAGATAAGGAAGAGAAAGAAAAACAAAAACAAAAACAAAAAAACAAACAAACAAAAAAAGAGGAGAAATAAGAATGGGGAGAGAGCAGTCAAGGCAATGATCTCACTCCCAGGTAGCAATGGGTACTGGAGCTTGGATCCTTAAAGGTACAAAGTTGATACCAAATACTAATAAGCAAAGATTAAAAATCTAGAGTAAAGACTGGATTCTCAAAAGTACTATTATGAAAAAAAGAAAGAAAGAATGATAAAGAAGAAAATACAACAACACCACCACCACCACCACCAACAAAAATCAGTAAAAAAAAAAAATTTTTATAAAAAAAAAGGGGAATAAAGTGGAGATATAAAAGGTAAGAAAGGAGATAGGACGGAGAATGCAATAAGGGAGAAAGAGGAGATTAAAAAAAGGGGAAATAAAAATAAAGGAAAAGAAAGAAAGAAAAAAAAAGAAAATAACAAGGTTATAGGGGACTTAAAAATTCTAAAAAAAAAAAAAAAGGGTATAAAAAAGTTTTAAAAATTTAAAAGATGTTCCTAGTACAGTTATAACTAAGGCTTTCTCTGGTGCTGATGCGTACTGGGAGGGGTCAGTTTATTTTTGAGACAATTCCTTGGGTCCGGCTTGTACTTCTCATGCTCTATATACTCCAAACCTGTTGCCTCTGCTAGCTTAAGCGTCTTCTGTTTGCTGGTCTTTTATGTGTCTATTCAGCGCTCTGGAGTTTGCCCTGCTCCTGCTGAGTGCGCTTCCCCCGCCCCTTCTGCTCGGCTCTCTGTCCACCCGGCGCAGTTGGGGAGCGCGGCTTCTCCCCTCCCCCGGCCCAACCGCTCGGCTTTCCCGACGTGCAGCTAAGCACGTCTTCTTAGGTGTGCAGAGCTCCGATCCGTTCAGAATCCCCAGTAGTCTTGGTTAGCACCTAGCTCTGTGCACAATTTGGACGAGGAAGCCTCGCCGGGGCTGGGCTATGCCCGGTGGTCTCGGGCAGGGTTTGGGTCTGTCCGCAGCCCGAAGGCGCCCAGCTCCGCCCAGCCGGCCGCCTCCCTGCCGACTCCGCCTCACCCTTTGGTCTCGCTGAGGCTGGGTTATGCCCGCAGCACTCGGGCGGGGGCTGGGCCGGTCCGCAGCCCACAGGCGCCCAGATCTCCTCTGCCGGCCGCCTCCCTGCCGACTCCGCACGCCCTTTGTTCTGTGCCACCCGGCCAGCCGCCTCTCTGCCGACTCCACACCTCTCCTTGTTCTGCGTGGGCCTGGCAGGGGGGCTCTTCCTGGGGAAGACTACTTCTCAGTCTATCTCCGGTTAGCCCCCTGGGTTGGGTCGCTCAGGCTGCTCCGTTCCCTGAGCGCGCGGCCCGCCCCTCCCTGAGCAGTCCGCTTTGGCTAGTGGGGGGTGGGGCGTCCGCCGCCGCCGCTTCCCTGTGCCTTCCAGCCAGAAATGTAGCTTGCAGGGCTTAATTATTAATCTGCTTTTACTCCCAGCTATCTTGCTCTCCAAGATTCACCGCAAATCCGTCCGAGAGAATGCTCCCTGGTATTCGGAAACGTTTCTCCTCTTTTTTTTTTTTTTTCCTCTTTATTCCAGACTCCCCTTCCGGGACGGATCCCCGCCCCCAACTCTGTCTCTCCCTTTACTTTTTTCTCTCTCTTTTTTCTTTTGTCCTACCTCCTCTCGTCGGCAATGGGCCGTCCCTTCAGATGCCCGATGTCCTCTGCCAGCATTTAGATCCTGTTTTATGGAGTTTGCGCGGTCTTTAAAAGTTCTTTTGGTGTATTTATTGGGGAGAGAGTGGTTTCCCCGTCCTATTCCTCCGCCATCTTAGTTCCCCCTCTGTATTTTTCTTTTAACAGATAACTTCTGGGGCAAGTGTCAGGCTGCGGTAAATAATAAATTAGCTTGATTTGCTTAGGCCTTTAGAAGCCTGGAAATCATGGGAAATAGATGGGGAAACAGTGGGAAAAGTGTCAGACTTTATTTTTTGGGCTCCAAAATCACTGCAGATGGTGACTGCAGCCATGAAATCAAAAGACACCTACTCCTTGGAAGGAAAGTTATCACCAACCTGGATAGCATATTGAAAAACAGAGACATTACTTTGCCAACAAAGGTCCATCTAGTCAAGGGTATGGTTTTTCCAGTGGTCATGTATGGATGTGAGAGTTGGACAGTGAAAAAGGCTGAGTGCCGAAGAATGGATGCTTTTGAAGTGTGGTATTGAAGAAGATGCTTGAGAGTCCCTTGGACTGCAAGGAGATTCAACCAGTCCATCCTAAAGGAGATCAGTCCTGGGTGTTCATTGGAAGGACTGATGTTGAAGCTGAAACTCCAATCCTTTGGCCACCTCATGCAAAGAGTTGACTCACTGGAAAAGAGCCTGATGCTGGGAAGGATTGGGGGCAGGAGGAGAAGGGAACGACAGAGGAGGAGATGGCTGGATGACATCACCGACTCAATGGACATGGGTTTGGGTAGACTCCGGGAGTTGGTGATGGACAGGGAGGCCTGGCGTGCTGCGGTTCATGGGGTCGCAAAGAGTTGGACACGACTGAGTGACTGAACTGAACTCAACTTAGAAGCCTGGAACATTTGGGGATTAGGCAAGGGATTGAGAGATGGTTTGAAAAAAAAAAAGGGAAATAAGCATGATAAGCAAATGAGGATTTCTCTTGAATTTTGTCAAGTGCTTTTTCTTTATCTGTTGAGATAATCATATGATATTTACACTTCATTCTGCTGATGTGGGGATCATGCTTATTGATTTGTATGTGTTGACCCATCCTTGCATCCCAGAGGTAAATCCCACTTGATCATGGTACACGGTCCTTTTAATGTGCTGTTGAATTTGGCTTGCTATAATTTAATTGGAAAAAGCTTTATTGATTCATCCATTCACTCACTTATACACTGTCTGGTATATCTGCCATATACTATACACTGTGCCAAATGATAGCTCTAATTGTATTACCCTTTTCACGTATGTTATGTGACACTTTATGACAAACTTGTAATGCAGTTTTTTTTAATGTTGATTTTATGATTGAGGAAATTGAGGCTCATAGAGGGTAAGTTACCCTTAAAGTAACACAGCCAGTTGTTAGTGAGGTTAGAATTCATTTTTAAGCTGTCTCACTCATGCAGGTCTGTCTTTTCTGCATTCACTTTCTTGTAGATCCTTGTTCACTGGCTCCAGTGAAAGGAGAGTGCCAGGATTATGTCCTGAAATGGTCCTATAATCAGAAGGAACAGGCCTGCAGACAATTCTGGTATGGTGGCTGTGGGGGCAATGCCAACTGGTTTGAGACCAAGAAAGCGTGTGAAGCTCAGTGTGTTCCGGTTTCCCTATGGAGTCAGGAAGAGCCTCAGCGCTGCTGCCTCTGTCAACTGACGAGTGGATAAGAAAGCTGTGGTACATATACACAATGGAATATTACTCAGCATTAAAAACAATTCATTTGAATCAGTTCTACTCAGGTGGACGGAACTGGAGCCCATTATCCAGAGTGAAGTAAGCCAGAAGGAAAAACAACAATACAGTATATTAACACATATGTATGGAATTTAGAAAGATGGTAATGAGAACCCTGCATGTGGGACAGCAAAAGGAACGCAGATGTATAGAACAGACTTGTGGACTCTGTGGATGAGGGTAAGGATGGGATGATATGGGAGAATGGCATTGAAACATGTTAATTATCATATGTCTAATCAATTGCCAGCCCAGGGTTGATGCTCGGGGCTGGTGCATCGAGATTTCCCGAGGGGAGGGAATTGGGAAGGAGGAGGGAGGGGGGTTCTGGAGGGGGAGCATATGTAAACCCATGGTGATATCATGTCATTGTATGGCAAAACTAATAAAAAAAAATAAAACTCATGAAATGGAGATGACCTTTCCTGAGACAGTGCCACGTGGCTCAGAAGTGATGAAGCCCATACAACAACCTCAGAGTTTGGACCCCTCAACCTGTGAAGTGTTTTCTGCTGGCGAGGGCTTGGGCCAGATGATTTGTGAAGTACCGCACTCTAGTGGTTTCAAAACAAGGCACTGAAACTTTCCTGAAAATTCTTTCAGTGATTTAAAAACTGCATAAAAAAGGAACTTGACATTACCTAAAAGTTTTCTTGGCATAGTAGCAAAAAGAAATTTTTCTTGACATTGTAAGTAAAACTTCACTTGGAAATGAGTTGAAATGATATCCTTTTTTATCATGAAGACAACATGGAAGCATTAGTTTGGGGTGGGAAGGTCTGGAAAAGAGATATCTAATGTGAAATTTCATCCTTATTACCTAGTGTAAGAATAAAGGCATTCTTGATTAAACCATTTGGTGTGAGACGATATAGGATACCACTCACTGTGATCTGTGTTATACTGAGTGAAGTAGCAATAGAGGGAAAGGAATCAGCAGTGAGTTTGTGAGGGGCTGGATCCACTGACATCACCTACAATGACATTTGTCCTCCAAAATTTGGGGATTGGGCAGTTCAGGCGACCTTGTCAATACATATATAGGACGAAGGGTCTAGGTTCACCCTGCAGAAGGAATTTTGCGAAATAGTATGACTGTGATATTTGCAAGATCTTCCTCCAACTCACAGCTCAGTTCTCCAGGCTCTGAACTTGGGTTCAGCTTCAGGGAAGAACCAAACTGCATGGAATTCTGGAGCTACAGGGCATTATTGAGGGCGCCTGGTGGAGGGCCTCTGGGGCATCATGTAATAGCTCAGGCTGCCATTACAAAACACCATAGACTGGGTGGTTAACAACAGAAATTTATTTCTCATGGTTCTGGGGGCTGCAAGTTTGAGATCAAGGTGTTGGCTAATTGGTTCCTGGTGAGAGCTCTCCTTCTGGGCTGCAGAAAACTGCCTTCTCACAATGTACTCATATAATCTTTCTTCTCTGTGGAGAGAGAGACACAGTTCAGTTCAGTTCAGTTGCTCAGTTGTGTCCGACTCTTTGCGACCACATGGACTGCAGCATACCAGGCTTCCTTGTCTATCACCAACTGCCAGAGCTCGCTCAAACTCATGTCCATCAAGTCAGTGATGCCATTCAGCCATCTCATCCTCTGTTGACCGCTTCTCCTCTTGCCTTCAATCTTTCCTAGCATCAGGATCTTTTCTAAGGAGTAAGTTCTTTACATCAGCTGGCCAAAGTATAGGAGTTTCAGCTTCAGCATCAGTTCTTCCAATGAATATTCAGGACTGATTTCCTTTAGGATAGGTTGGATCTCCTTGCAATCCAAGGGACTCTCAAGAGTCTTCTCTGACACCACAGTTTGAAAGCATTGATTCTTCAGCAATCAGCTTTCTTTATGGCCCAACTCTCACATCCATACTTGACTGCTGGAAAAACCATAGCTTTGATGAGACAGGCCTTTGCTGGCAAAGTAATGTCTCTGCTTTTTAATATGCTGTCTAGATTGGTCATAGTTTTTCTTCCAAGGAGCAAGTGTCTTAATTTCATGGGTGCAGTTACCATCTGCATTGATTTTGGAGCCCCCAAAATAAAGTCTGTCACTGTTTCCCCATCTATTTGGCATTAAGTAATGGGACTGGATGTCATCATCTTTGTTTTTTGAATGTTGAGTTTTAAGTCAACTTGTTCACTCTCTTCTTTCACCTTCATCAAGAGCCTCTTTAGTTCTTCTCCAATTTCTGCCATAAGAGTTGTGTCGTCTGCATATCTGAGGCTATTGATATTCCTCTTGGGAATGTTGATTCCAGCCTATGCTTCATCCAGTCAGGCATTTCACATGATATACTCCACATAGAAGTTAAATAAGCAGGGTAGCAATATACAGCCTTGTTGAACACCTTTCCCAATTTGGACCAGTCCACTGTTCCATGTCTTGTTCTAACTGTTGCTTCTTGACCTGCATACAGATTTCTCAGGAGGCAGGTAAGGTGGTCTGGTATTCCCGTCTCTTGTAGAATTTTCCACAGTTTGTTGTGATCCACAGTCAAAGGCTTTGGAATAGTCAATAAAGCAGAAGTAGATGACTTCCTGGAATTCTCTTGCTTTTTCTATGATCCAACAGATGTTGGCAATTTGATCTTTGGTTCCTCTGCCTTTTCTAAATTTAGCTTGAACATCTGAAGTTCTTGGTTCACATACTGTTGAAACCTAACTTAGAAAATTTTGAGCATTACTTTGCTAGCATGTGAGATGAGTGCAATTGTGCAATAGTTTGAACATTCTTTGACATTGCATTTCTTGGGAATTGGAATGAAAATTGACCTTTTCCAGTCCTGTGGCTACTGCTGAGTTTTCCAAATTTGCTTGCATATTGAGTACAGCACTTTCACAGAATCATCTTTTAGGATTTTAAATAAGTAAACTGGAATTCCATCACCTCCACTAGCCTTGTTTGTAATGATGCTTTGTAAGGCCTAGTTAACTGTGTACTCTAGAATGTCTGGCTCTAGGTGAGTGATCACATCATCGTGGTTATCTGGGTCATAAGATCTTTTTGTATACTTCTTCTGTTTATTCTTACCACCTCTTCTAATAAATTCTGCTTCTGTTAGGTCCATACTCTTTCTTCTGTTAGGTCCATACCATTACTTCCTTGAGAACCCCATGAACAGTATGAAAAGGCAAAAAGAAATGATACTGAAAGATGAACTCCCTAGTTGGGTAGGTGTGCAATATGCTACCGGAGAAGAGTGGAGAAATAGTAGCAGGAGGAATGAAGAGATGGAGCAAAAGCAAAAACAATGCCCAGTTGTGGATGTGACTGGTGATGGAAATAAAGTCTGATGCTGTAAAGAACAATACTGCATAGGAACCTGGAATATTAGGTCCATGGTATGTAAGGTAAATTGGAAGTGGTCAAACAGGAGATGGCAAGAGTGAACACTGATTTTAGGAATCAGTGAACTAAAATGGACCAGAATGCGTGAACTTAATTCATATGACCATTATATCTACTACTGTGGTCAAGAATCCCTTAGAAAAAATGAAGTAGCCATCATAGTCAACAAGAGTCCAAAATGCAGTACCTGGGTGCAATTGCAAAAACAACAGAATGGTCTCTGTTTGTTTCCAAGGCAAACCATTCAATATCACAATAATCCAAGTCTATGGCCCAACCACTAATGCTGAAGAAGCTAAACAGTTCTATGATGACCTATAAGAACTTTTATTTATTTATTTTTTAAAATTTTCTTTACTTTATTGTGTTGGTTTTGCCATACAGTGACATGAAACCACCATGGGTTTACATATGCTCCCCCTCCAGAACCCCTCTCCCACCTCCCTCCCAATTCCCTCCCCCTGGGACATCTCGGTGCACCAGCCCCGAGCATCAATCCTGGGCTGGTGATTGATTTCACATATGGTAATTAATATGTTTCAATGCCATTCTGCTATATCATCCCACCCTTGCCCTCTTCCACAGAGTCCACGAGTCTGTTCTATACATCTGCGTTCCTTTTGCTGTCTCGCATGCAGGGTTCTCATTACCATCTTTCTAAATTCCATATATATGCACTAGTATACTGTATTGTTGTTTTTCCTTCTGGCTTACTTCAGTCTGGATAATAGGCTCCAGTTCTGTCCACCTGAGTAGAACTGATTCAAATGAATTTTTTTTTTAATGCTGAGTAGTATTCCATTGTGTTTATGTACCACAGCTTTCTTATCCATTTGTCAGTCGATGGGCATCTAGGTTGCTTCCTTAAAAAACTGCAAATGGACCTGACATATGACCCAGCAATCCCACTGCTGGGCATACACACCGAGGAAACCAGAATTGAAAGAGACACGTGTACCCCAGTGTTCATCGCCACATTGTTTCCAATAGCCAGGACATGGAAGCAACCTATAAGAACTTTTAGAACACCAAAAAATAAGATGTCCTTTTCATCACAGGGGACTGGAATGCAAAAGTAGGAAGTCAAGAGACACCTGAAGTAACAGGCAAGTTTGGCTTTGGAGTACAAAATGAAGCAGGACAAAGGCTAATAGAGTTTTACCAAGAGAATGCACTTGTCATAGCAAACAGCCTCTTCCAACAACACAAGAGACGAGTCTACACATGAACATCACCAGATGGTCAACAGCAAAATCAGATTGATTATAGTCTTTGCAGCTGAAAATGAAGGGGCTCTATACAGTCAGCAAAAACAAGACCAAGAGCTGACTCTGGCTCAGATCATGAACTCCTTTTTTCCAAAATTCAGACTTAAATTGAAGAAAGTAGGGCAAACCACTGGACCATTCAGTTACAACCTAAATCAAATCCTTTACAGTTATATAGTGGAGATGATGAATGGATTCAAGGGATTAGATCTGGTAGATAAAGTGCCTGAAGAACTATGGACAGAGGTTTGTAACACTGTACAAGAAGCAATGACCAAAGTCATCCCAAAGAAAAAGAAATTCAAGAAGGCAAGTGGCTGTCTGATGAGACCTTACAAATAACTGAGGAAAGAAGAGAAGCAAAAGGCAAGGGAAAAGGAGAAGGCCTTCCTCAGTGGTCAATGCAAATAAATAGAGGAAAACAGTAGAATTGGAAAGACTAGAGATCTCTTCAAGAAAATGGGAGATATCAAGGGAACATTTCATCCAAGGATAGACACGATAAAGGATAGAAATGCTAAGGACCTAACAAAAGCAGAAGAGATTTAGATGAGGTGGGAGAATACACAGAAGAACTATACAGAAAAAGTCTTAATGACACGGACAAACAGAATGGTGTGGTCACTCACCTAGAGCCAGACATCCTGGAGTGTAAAGTCAAGTAGGCCTTAGGAAGCATTACTATGAACAAATCTAGTGGAGATGATGGAATTCCAGCTGAGCTACTTAAAATCCTAAAGATGATACTATTAAAGTGACTGACTCAGTATGTCAGCAAATATGGAAAACTCAGCAGTGTCCACAGCACTGGAAAAGGTCAGTTTACAGTCCAATTCCAAAGAAGTGTGTGCAATACCAATATTCAGATTACGAATGCTGAGGAAGCTGAACAGTTGTGTGATGATCTACAAGACCTTCTAGAAGCACCATACGATTGTGCTCATCTCACATGCTAGCAAGGTTATACTCAAAATCCTTCATGCTGGGCTTCAGCACTATGTGAACCCAGAACTTCCAGATGTACAGTCTGGGTTTAGAAAATGCAGAGGAACCAGAGCCAACATTTGTTGGATCATAGAGAAAGCAAAGGAATTCCAGAAAAACATCTACTTCTACTTCATTGACTATGCTAAAGCCTTTGCCTGTGTGGATCAAAACAGACTATGGAAAACAGGGAACAGAGGCTTTTTCTAATGCTTAGAATTTGTGCAGGAGTGCTAAGTCGCTTCAGTTGTGTCTGACTCTGCAATCCTATAAACTGTAGCCCACCAGGCTCCTCTGTCCATGGGATGCTCCAGGCAAGAATACTGGAGTGGGTTGTCATGCACTCCTCCAGGGGATCATGCCCAACCCAGGGACTGAACCCGTGTCTCACGTCTCCTGCATTGGCAGGGTGGGTTCTTTACCTGTAGTGCCAGCTGGGAAGCCCAATCCTTAGAATGCTATCAGACTACATTGCAACCAATTTTGGATAAAGTATCTACATGATGGGAAAGAAATGGCAAGTGTTCTTTCTTACCCATCCAGAGCTGTTCATCTGCAATATGCATTTCTCTTTTAGACATGGCCTCGGCTGCCTGGGCATAAAGGGGACAAGCTATCCATTCTGAGGATGGGATGCAATTTGAGTTGGGATCTATTTCCACCACCCATTCCTGCTTTGCCCTTCCCATGTCCAGGAGTTGGGGATGCAAAGGCAGAGATTCAGTAATAAGAGGACATGTTCAAAGCTGTTGGTGGTTCCCATCCTTGGTGTGCTCACCGCATCCACTGCAGTTCTCCCAGCAATGACAAAGTGTGACTATAACCCTTCTGTGGGGCTCCTCTGACCCCTGCAGAAAGTTTATTTGAAAAGCCCTGGAGCATAGCGACAATCTGGCCAAGGGACAGATACAATTGTCAGCTATTTTTCCATAGTTTTCACTGAAATGACGAATACACCATTTATGAAGCACTTTCCCACAGTATCTCATGAATTTGCTTATTTCCACCACTAAATCTTGAACATTCATTTTATTCTCAGTTTTCCCTCTTGTCCTTCTCATTCTAAAAGGAGTGAAGTGACTCATTTTTCTGGACCTTCAGTCTTTTCTGGCTGAGGAAATTGGTAATGAGAGAAACACCTCTTGCCTCTCTAAATTCTGCATGCAAATTAAATCTTTCTTCAAAAAAATATCCCATCTCTTATCTCTGCCAGCTACAAGAAGCACGTTCAGCTGAGGGCAAAATCACCCACCCAGCTGAGCCCTAAACAAATTAATGAGCTATATAAATGGCTGTTGCTTTTAAAACCCTAGCTTTGGGGTGATTATTATTTGACAAAGTTGTGGCTGAGTTTGCTCATGTGTCCACCAGCAGCTTCTAGTCCAGGGCGCTTGGATGGGCTCCAGTCACTTCTTAATGATGGAAGTTTTCTATATTTGTATGCATCGCTGATGGCTCAGATGGTAAAGAATCTCCCTGCAATGCAGGAGACAAGCATTCGATCCCTGGGTTGAGAAGATCCCCTGAAGAAGGAAATGGTAACCCACTCCAGTGTTCTTGCCTGGAGAATTCCATGGACAGAGGAGCCTGGCAAGGTACAGTGCAAGGGTTGCAAAGAGTCGGATATAACTGAGCAACTAACACTTTCACTTTCATTAATATAGCTTCAAGGTACATGAAAAACCAATGCAATTAAATTAGAGAAATCATTTGGGGGCATACAAATTGGAAAGGAAGAAATAATACAACCTCTATCTGAAGATGACATGAATATATATCTAGAAAAGTAAAAAGGTCCAGTATAACAGCAGTTAGAGCCCGCACATCAGCCAGATTCCTGCTGTGATTATGCAACAGCTTCCTGTGATGGACGTGAAACAGAACTGAGAAAAATATCTTTGTTGTTGTATGCCACTGAGATCTGTGGTTTACTGTAGTGTTACCAAGCCTGTTCTCCCAGATACAGACAGATGGCAATGGGGACTCTCAGACTCCTGCTGGCAGTGGGAACTAGAAAGCATTTTAGCATTTTCTAGTAACATGGAAACACAAATACACTGAACTAGCAATTTTACTTTTAAGCATATTTCCCCAAAATTCAAGTGCATGGTAATCAACATATATACTCATTCATGAGCAATATTCAGAGAAGCATAATTTAAAACCCAAAGTCATGAACAACCCACAGGTCTGTTAATTAGTGGAATGGGTGAATATGCTGTGGTATTTTAAAACAGGGTGTACAACAATGCAAATGAATGAGTTAAGCAGAATTGAAATCCAGTAACATGACTCAGTCTTAAAAAATATTACTCAGCATTAAAAAAAAATTCATTTGAAGCAGTTCTACTCAGGTGGACAGAACTGGAGCCTATTATCCAGAATGAAGTAAGCCTGAAGGAAAAACAATACAGTATACTAATGCATATATATGGAATTTAGAAAGATGGTAACGAGAACCCTGCATGCGAGACAGCAAAAGGAACGCAGATGTATAGAGCAGACTCGTGGACTCTGTGGAAGAGGGCAAGGATGGGATGATATGGGAGAATGGCATTGAAACATGTTAATTGTCATATGTGAAATCAATCGCCAGCCCAGGGCTGATGCTTGGGGCTGGGGCACCAGGATGACCCAGGGGGAGGGAATCGGGAGGGAGGAGAGAGGGGGGTTCTGGAGGGGGAGCATATGTAAACCCATGGCGGCTTCATGTCATTGTATGGCAAAACCAACACAATAAAGTACAGAAAATTAAAAAAAAATTTTTGGGGAGAAAGACAAAGCACATGCATGCAGTAGTATCCCATTCACCTAAACCTCAAGAATTTGAAGAAGTAAACGCACCCCTATGTTTGCGGCAGCAGTCTGCAATAGCCCATTGCTTACAAGACATGGAAGCAACCTCAATGCTCACTGAAGGAAGGGTGGGTGAAGGAGATGTGACACATATATGCAATGGAATGATAGGCGACCATTAAAAAGAATGGAATACTGCCAGTGGGAGCAGCATGTACGGACCCAGAGGTGATCATCCTGAGTGAAGTAAGTCAGAGAAAGACAAATCTCATATGCTATTGCGCCTATATGGAATCTGAAGCATGACGCGAGTGAACCTATCTATGAAACAGAAACAGACTTGCAGACAGAGAGAACAGACTTGAGTTTGCCAATGGAGTGAGGGGGTGAAGGACTGGAAGGCTGGGGTTAGCATACACAAGCTGTCATATGTAGGTGAGGATGAGTGAACAACAGGGTCCTATCGGGAACTATATTCAATATCCTGTAATAAACTATAATGGAAAAGAGTATATGTGTGTGTATCACTGAGTCACGTTGCTACACAGCAGAAATTAACACAGCATTGTAAATCAACTATCCTTCAATAAAATAAATTTTAAAAACAGGCAAAAATGAATTTTATTGCTATACCTGATGTGACAGAATGATCTCTGTTCGTTTCCAAGGCAAACCATTCCACATCATGGTCATCCAAGCCTATGCCCCAACCAGTAATGCTGAAGAAGCTGAAGTTGAATGGTTCTATGAATATCTACAAAATCTTTTAGAATTAACACCCAAAAAAGATGTCCTCTTCATTTTACAGGACTGGAATGCGAAAGTAGGAAGTCAGGTAACAGCTGGAGTAACAGACAAATTTGGCCTTGGAGTACAGAATGAAGCAGGGCGAAGGCTAATAGAGTTTTGCCAAGAGAATGCACTGATCATAGCAAACACCTTCTTCCAACAACACAAGAGAAGATTCTACACATGGACATCACCAGATGGTCAACACCGAAATCAGATTGATTATATTCTTTGCAGCCAAAGATGGAGAAGCTCTATCCAGTCAGCAAAAATAAGACCAGGAGCTGACTGTGGCTCGGATCCTGAACTCTTTATTGCCAAATTCAGACTTAAATTGAAGAAAGTAGGGAAAACCACCAGGCCATTCAGGTATGACCTAAATCAAATCCCTTATAATTATACAGTAGAAGTGAGAAATAGATTTAAGGGACTAGATCTGGTAGAGTGCCTGATGAACTATGGACAGATGTTTGTGACATTGTACAGGAGACAGGGATTAAGACCATCCCCAAGAAAAAAAAATGCAAGAAAGCAAAGTGGATGTCTGAGGAGGCCTTACAAATAGCTGTGAAAAGAAGAGAAGTGAAAAGCAAAGGAGAAAAGGAAAGATATTCCCATTTGAATGCAGAATTCCAAAGAATAGCAAGGAGAGATAAGAAAGCCTTCCTTAGCGATCAAAGCAAAGAATAGAGGAAAACAGAATGGGAAAGACTAGAGATTTCGTCAAGAAAATTAGAGATACCAAGGGAACATTTCATGCAAAGATGGGCTCAATAAAGGACAAAAATGGTATGGACCTAACAGAAGCAGAAGATATTAAGAAGAGGTGGCAAGAATACACAGAAGAACTGTACAAAAAAGATCTTCACAACTCAGATAATTATGATGGTGTGATCACTTACACTCAGCTAGAACCAGACATCCTGGAAGGTGAAGTCAAGTGGGACTTAGAAAGCATCACTACAAACAAAGCTAGTGCAGGTAATGGAATTCCAGTTGAGCTATTTCAAATCCTGAAAGATGATGCTGTGAAAGTGCTGCACTCAATATGTCAGCAAATTTGGAAAACTTAGCAGTGGCCTCAGGACTGGAAAAGGCCAGTTATCATTCCTATCCCAAAGAAGGGCAATGCCGAGAATGCTCATACTACTGCACAACTGCACTCATCTCACACGCTAGTAAAGTAATGCTCAAAATTCTTGAAGCCAGGCTTCAGCAATACATGAACTGTGAACTTCCAGATGTTCAAGCTGGTTTTAGAAAAGGCAGAGGAAGCAGAGATCAAATTGCCAACATCTGTTGGATTATTGAAAAAGCAAGAGAGTTCCAGAAAAACATCTACTTCTGCTTTATTGACTATGCCAAAGCCTTTGACAATAAACTGTGGAAAATTATTGGATCACAATAAACTGTGGAAAATTCTACAAGAGATGGGAATACCAGACCATCTGACCTGTCTCTTGAGCAACCTGTATGCAGGTCAGGAACCAACAGTTAGAATTGGACATGGAACAACAGACTGGTTCCAAATAGGAAAAGGAGTCCATCAAGGCTGTATATTGTCACCCTGCTTGTTTAACTTATATGCAGAGTATATCATGAGAAACACTGGGCTGGAAGAAGCACAAGCTGGAATCAAGACTGCTGGGAGAAATATCAATAACCTCAGATATGCAGACGGCACCACCCTTATGGCAGAAAGTGAAGAGGAACTAAAAAGCCTCTTGCTGAAAGTGAAAGAGGAGAGTGAAAAAGCTGGCTTAAAGCTCAACATTAAGAAAACTAAGATCATGGCATCTGGTCCCGTCACTTCATGGGAAATAGATGGGAAAACAGTGGGAAAAGTGTCAGACTTCATTTTTCTGGGCTCCAAAATCACTGCAGATGGTGATTGCAGCCATGAAATCAAAAGACACCTACTCCTTGGAAGGAAGGTTATGGCCAACCTGGATAGCATATTGAAAAGAAGAGACATTACTTTGCCAACAAAGGTCCATCTAGTCAAGGCTATGATTTTTCCAGTGGTCATGTATGGATGTGAGAATTGGACAGTGAAAAAGGCTGAGTGCAGAAGAATTGATGCTTTTGAACTGTGATGTTGGAGAAGACTCTGAGAGTCCCAAGGAAATCCAACCAGTCCATCCTAAAGGAGATCAGTCCTGGGTGTTCATTGGAAGGACTGATTTTGGAGCTGAAACTCCAATCCTTTGGCCACCTCATGGGAAGTGTTGACTCATTGGAAAAGAGCCTGATGCTGGGAAGGATTGGGGGCAGGAGGAAAAGGGGAAGACAGAGGAGAAGATGGTTGGATGGCATCACCAACTCGGTGGTCATGGGTTTGGGTAGACTCCGGGAGTTGGTGATGGACATGGAGGCTTGGCGTGCTGCGGTTCAGGTGATCGCAAAGAGTCGGACATGACTGAGTGACTGAACTGAACTGATGGGTGGAGTTGTATTCCCTCCCTGGTAGTTGTTTGGCCTGAGGCGACCCAGCCTTGGGGACTCTGGGCTCTATGGTAGGGTTAATGGTGACCTCTGAGAGTATTCACGCCACTGGGGGCCTTCCAGGGCTCCCATCCCTGTGGTGAACCCCTGCTGACCCACACCTCCACAGGAGGTCCTCCAGTGTTAGCAGGTAGTTTTTGTCTAGTCCCTTGTGGGGTCATTGTTCTCTTCTGGGTCCTGATGGACACAAAATTTTGTGCCCTCCAGGACTGGGGTCTCTGTTTCCCCCCAGTTGTCTGGAAGACCTGTAATCAAATCCTGCTTTCCTCTAGGGGATTACTAGTCCCTTTGTCAGATCCCTAGGCTGGGAAGCCTGACGTGGGATTTAGAACCTTAATAGTGTGAGAATTTCTTTGGTATTGTTGTTCCCCAGTCTGTGGGTCATCTTCGTGGTGGGTATGGGGTTTGACTTTACTGTGACTGCACCCCTTCCATTTTGCTGAAGCTTCTTCTTCATCTTTGGACATGGGATGTCCTTTCTGGTGGATTCCAGGGTCTTCCTATTGATGGTTGTTCAACATCTAGTTGCAATTTTGGTGCTCTAGCAGGAGGAGATGAGCGCAAGTCCGTTTACTCCACAGTCTTGAACTGGAAGCCTGTTCCTAGTTTTTTTAAAGAATCTCCATCATGTTCTCCACAGATGACTGTATCAATTCACATTCCTACCAACAATGCAAGGGTGTTCTCTTCTCTCCACTTCCTCTCCAGCGTTTATTTTTCTGTAGACTTTTTGATGATGATCATTATGACTGGTTTGAGGTGACACCTCATTGCAATACAAGAGGAAAGCTAGAAAATTCACAAATATGTGGAAATTAAACAGTACACTCATGAGCAATTAGTAGGTCAAAGAAGAAATAAAAAATTTTCTAGAGACAAATGAAAATGGAATTGTAGTATTCCAAAACTTTTGCAGGTAGTAAAATCAGTCCTAAGAGGCTAGTTTATAGTGATGCATAGGTACAGTAAGAAAAAAGAAATCACAAATAAACAACCTAAATTTGCACCTCAAAGAACAAGAGAAAGAAGAGGCTAAGCCCAAAGTTAGTAGAAAGTAGGAAATAATATTAGAGCAAAAACTAATAAAATTGAGTCCAGAAAGATAATTGAAAAGATCCATTAAAGCAAGAGCTGGTTTTCTAAAAAGATAAACAAATATGTCAAGCCTAAGAAAAAAAAAAAAAGTGAAGACTCAAAACCAGAAATGAAGGAGGAGACATAACTGATGCCACAGAAACACATGAATCATAAGCGATGTGGTGCTAGTTATAGAGAGCCTACCTGTCGATGCAGGAGATGTAAGAGACCGACATGGGTTTGATCCCTGGGTCGGGGAGATCCCTGGAGGAGGGCATGGCAACCCACTCCAGTATTCTTGCCTGGAGAATCCCATGGACAGAGGAGCCTGGTGGTCTACAGTCTATGGGGTCACAAAGGGTCAGGCACAACTGAAATGACTTAGCACACACACCCGCATGAACAATTATGCACTAACAAATTAAATGCCCTAGAAGAAATGGCTAAATTCCTTGAAAGATACAACTTACTAAGACTGAGTCATGAAGTGATAGAAAATCTGATGAGACCAATAAAGACTAAGGAAGTTGAATCTGCAGTAAAAAATCTCTCAACTAAGCAAAGCAAATGTGTCAGTCTCGGGCTATTGATAATAATGCTCTTGAGTAGAAATGCCTGGGGATACTCCCCTGACCTGATACCACTTGCAGTGAGCCCAGACGGATGCTTTTCTGACTAGAACTAATGTTGTGGCTGAGCTGGCCATGCAGTTCTTATGATTGCAAGATGCACCTCAGTGACAACCATCAGGGACCCTTCAGAAAAACAAGGCTTATGACTTATAAGCCTGGAAGGCACAGAGTATGCCCAGGGCCACAGAACAAAGTTGCGGGTAGAGAGAGTGTATACAAGCCTGGAGTCCTGCCTGTATTAGTGTTGGCTGTGTGGTGCCTAACGTTTCACAAACTCACTCTTTTTTTGGTGGAAATAAAACAGAAGAGGAGAAACCCAGGGTAACTCAAATGATCTGTTACCTAGGTCACCCAGGGCTTTCTAGGAGGGAAGATTCATGGGTGGGGCAGCCTGGCTCTTCATCCAGTTGTGTAGCTGGTGATGTGTTTGTTTGGGATAGATATCTTTGAAATGATTGCCAAGGCAGTCAAAAACTTAATGTCAGGCACTTATATTACAGTCAAAAAAGTGAAATGTCAGGCACTGTTATACAGCCCAGAACCAGATGGTTTCAGTGATAAATTCTACCAAACATTTAAATAATTAACACAATTCTTGTCAAACTCTTCCAAAAAATTGAAAAGGATTAGACACTTCCAAACATATATTATGAGGCCGACATTACCCTGTCACCAAAGCCAGATAAGAACACTGAAAACTAAAGAAAAGAAAACTATAAACCAATATCCCTGATGAAGATAGAGGCAAACATCTTCAACAGTATGCTAGCAAACCAAATTTAATAGCACATTAAAAGGCTCATGGTTGGATGGCATCAACTCAACCGACATGAGTTTGAGTAAACTCCTGGAGTTGGCGATGGACAGGGAGACCTGGTGTGCTGCAGTCCATGAGGTCGCAAAGAGTCAGACACGACTGAGCGACTGAACTGGTACATGACCACATGGGATTTATCCCTGGGATACCAGGATGGTTCAACGTGCACAAATTATAAATGTGATGCACCACATTAACAGAATGAAGGATAAAAATCATATGATTATCTCAATAGATGAAGAAAAGTCATTTGACAAATTCAACATCCTTTCATAATAAAAGTTCTCAACAAATTGGGTAGAGAAGAAACGTACCTCAATGCTATAAAGGCCATATGTGACAGGCCCACAGCCAACAAACTCAGTGGTGAAAGATTGAGAGCTTTTTCTCTGAGATCAAGATTAATACAAGGATGCCCACTTTCCCGACACTCGTATTCGCTATTAGTATTGGAAGTCCTAGCCAGAGCAATTAGGCAAAACAAAGGAAATAAAACATATCCAAATAAGAAAGGAGTAAAGTTGCCTCTATTTGTAGATGGTATGATCATGTATATAAACGACCCTAACAACTCCACCAAAAAAACTTTAAAACCTAATAAAGAAATTCAGTCAAGTTGTAGGATACAAAATCAACATATAAAAACCAAATGCATTTTGTACATTAACAGCAAACTACTTGGAAGAAAAATTAAGAAAGCAGCCACACTTACAATAGAATCAAAAAGAATAAAATACTTAGAAATAAATTTAACCAAGGCAGTGAAAGACCTATGCACTGAAAATTACAGGACTTTGATGAAAGAAATTGAAGAGGACACTAATAAATGTAGAGATCAAATATTTGTGGATTGGAAGACTTTAGTCCACTTAGCCTATTTTCTTATGGATAGATGAGTTCATAATTTCCAGTTTTAGTCAGTACATAAATGTTTAAGACTGATATTACAGATATTGCATGGGCACTTGGCAACCCACTCCAGTACTCTTGCCTGGAAAATCCCATGGACAGTGGAACCTGGTAGCCTGCTGTCCATGGGGTTGAGAAGAGTTGGACACAACTTCACTTTCACTTTCATGCACTGGAGAAGGCAATGGCAACCCACTCCAGTGTTCTTGCTTGGAGAATCCCAGGGATGGGGGAGCCTGGTGGGCTGCCGTCTCTGGGGTCGCAGAGTCGGACACGACTGACGCGACTGAGCAGCAGCCGCATGAGCACTTAACAAACAAATGGACATCAGCAGAGGGCCATATCAGCTTTGATCACATTATGTCTTAACAAATGTTAATACAAGCAACAAGATTGCTGCAGAAAAATGGTATGCATCTTAAATTGTGCTAGGTCTTGCCATATTTCCCTCCAAATGGTGGCATTAATTTCAACTCCCACCCACAGTATGAGAATGCCCACTTCCTCATATACTTGTCAACAATGCTTATATCAGATTTCAAAACTGATCAATCTGATATATCAGAATGGTATATTATCTATAAATGATAGATAAGCTATAAAATAATGGGTTGTTTTAATTATTATTCTCTAATTATGAATATGATGATCACCTTTTGGATATTTGGTTTCTTTTTTTTTTTTCCTGAACACTGGCTATTTATACCCTTTAAGTCAAATTTTCTACTGATTTGATAATTTTTTCCTTGAAGATTTTAGGATCTCTTCACAAGTAAAGATTATCTGTTATATGCACAACTGATTTTTTTCACAGTTTGTTGTTAGTTTTTAGACTGTTTTATTTATATATAATATTTAAGTATATATATGCATATATGTATTCATATATATATGCGTGTGTTTTTATATATGTGTGTGTGAAGTGAAGTCAGAAGTCAAGTCGCTCAGTCATGTCTGACTCTTTGTGACCCCATGGACTGTGGCCCACCAGGCTCGTTCAACCATGGGATTTTCCAAGCAAGAGTACTGGAGTGGGTTGCCATTTCCTTCTCCAGGGGATCTTCCCGACCCAAGGAAGACCTATATATATACATATATACATATATATATATATATATATATATATATATACATACACACATGGAGTAAAAGAGAATGAGAGAGAAGTCTGAAATTTTATGTAGTTAATTTACCAATCATTTCCTGTATTGTCTGTTTTTCTGTGTATTTTTGGTGATTTTTTAAAATATATTTTAAAAATAAACAAAAGGATACGAATGATATTTGCAGCTATCACATCCCTTAACTGCAGAAGCCCCCCACCTCCCATCCGCAGGACTCTCCCGAGTTGGCAGTGGGAAGGGAATCTCCCAGCTCAGAGGGCAGTTGACAGACAGAGAAACTCAGTCCCTTGACTTCCTTTTTTAGTGTCTCTTGCTCCCTGCCACCACCCCGCTGTCTCTTTGAGTCTCACCCTCTCCGACCCTCCTCTATGGCACAGAGTGGCAAGTTGGAATCGCCACTGCCCAGACCCCCTTGTCAGCAAGGAGGCCATGTGAGGCAGTCATGGCTGATGGGAAGGACCGGGGAGGCTGCCAGGCTGACTTCCCAGCTTCCTCCTTCTGTCCTCCTGGAATGTGAGTGTGAGGCCGGGGCTGCAGAAGCCTGAGCTAAAGACGGCAGAAGGTTGGAAATGTCTGAATTCTCGAGGGTACAAACCTGAAGCCTGCCTGTTGCAGACTGCCTAGCCTGGATTTCTGGCCATGCAAGATGGATTCCTTATTTGCTTGCGCGATTGTTTATTGTTGTTGCTTGTCTTCTGCTGTTGTTTTAAATATTTACATGTTCATTTACTCGATTGAGTTGAGTTTTAGTTGCAGCATGTGGGGTCCTTTTGGTGCCACACAGGCTTCTCTCTAGTTACGGGTCTGGAGGCCCAGCTTCAGTGGTTGTGGTGCCCAGATTCAGTTGCCCTGTGGCATGGGGGATCTTAGTTTCCTGACCAGGAAATGGTCCTGTGTTCCCTGCACTGGAAGGCAGATTCTGAGCCACTGGACCACCAGGGAAGTCCTCGAGCAATTGTTTGTTAGATTTTCTGGAGCCAGGAACCAAACAAGACCCTAACTGATACGTAGGCATTCAAATCTCCAGTTCGAGTATAGATGAGTCCCTTATTACTTGCGCTTAGTGAAGACTGTTGAATAGCAGTGACAGGAAGCACTCAAAACAATTACTTAAGACAATAATAAGAGCTCATTGGGGAACTATGCTCAGTATTCTGTGATAACCTAAAATGAGGAAGAATGTATATATATGTTCTTTTTGACATATCTCACTGCTGTACACCTGAAGCTAATACAACACTGTAAATCAACTATCCTTCAATTAAAAAAAAAAAGAATTCACTTGCTCTTATATTCCTTTGAGGGAATGGAAACAGTTGAGTTTCTGGAACCAGGGACTCAAACACTCACTAAGCTCCCTATTTCTGCCCTTAATTCTATTTCTCTCTGGGGATCAATTCTAGTTTTTCAGACTAGTTCTTCCTAGGCATATTGAACCATCATTCCAAGATCTCCCAGATAAACCATCAGAAAATAAATACCCTTTTCTTGTTTTGTGAAATTAGCACACTTGTCACAGAACTCTGTCCCCTTCACCTAGGGGTCATCCAAAATCTGCCACTAGGAAATTTCTTCTTTGATATTTGACTCTGAATAATCAAAATTAGAGTCTCCCTTGAATGCTGCCTGGGTTACCCCTTCTCCAGAAAGACTTACTGTCAGAAAGACTTACTCTACAGCTGACATCTATAAGTGTAGCTTTTATCTTCACACATTATCAGAATACTTTAGTAAACCATAAGCATCCTTTTAACTGTAACTACTTACCTAGGCAGGAGGAGAGGAGAAAAGCATGCTGTTTGTTCATAAGTCTCCTCTTACCCCACTCCAAATTATGTGAGAATGCACTTTCCTAAGGAAAACCATAAAAGGAAATGCAAACTGTTTGCCGTAAATAAACTAAGGCTCAAGGGGACAGACAAGAGTTAAGTCATCGTGTGATTTTTGGAACTAAGATCATGGCATCTGGTCCCATCACTTCATGGGAAATAGATGGGGAAACAGTGGAAAAAGTGTCAGACTTCATTTTTCTGGGCTCCAAAATCACTGCAGATGGTGATTGCAACCATGAAATCAAAAGACGCCTACTCCTTGGAAGGAAAATTATGGCCAACCTGGATAGCATATTGAGAAGCAGAGACATCACTTTGCCAACAAAGGTTCGTCTAGTCAAGGCTATGGTTCTTCCAGTAGTCATGTATGAATGTGAGAGTTGGACAGTGAAGAAAGCTGAGTGCCAAAGAATTGATGCTTTTGAACTGTGGTATTGGAGAAGACTCTTGAGAGTCCCTTGGACTGCAAGGAGATCCAACAAGTCCATCCTAAAGGAGATCAGTCCTGGGTGTTCATTGGAAGGACTGATGTTGAAACTGAAACTCCAATAATTTGGCTACCTCATGCGAAGAGTTGACTCATTGGAAAAGACCCTGATGCTGGGAAGATTGAGGGCAGGAGGAGAAGGGGTAGACAGAGGAGGAGATGGCTGGATGGCACCACTGACTCGATGGACATGGGTTTGGGTAGACTCCGGGAGTTGGTGATGGACAGGGAGGCCTGGCGTGCTGCAGTTCATGGGGTCGCAAAGAGTTGGACATGACTGAGCGACTGAACTGACTGACTGTATCAGAATAAAGAGTGGCTGGATTTCAAGAATTTTCACATCATTGATTTATACAGCATAAAGTCAAAGTAGAAAAATGAGAAAGGAATGCTTCCCTACAAATTTATCATAATGAATGAAATAAATAGATCTATGCAAAAAGAGATGGTAGGAGGCCTCCAGTTAAGATTAGCAGAACCAAGATAAACCAACTCAATTTTCCTCCCTGACAAAACAGAAAATGAGAGAGGAGATTATAGGAGAAGAAAATTCCAAACAATAATCTATAATGTTGTTCACTCGCTCAATCATGTATGACTCTTTGCGACCCCATGGAGTTAAGCACGCCAGGCTTTCCTATCCTTCACCATCTCCCAGAGTTTACTCAAACTCATGTCCATTGAGTCACTGATGCCATCCAACCATCTCATCCTCTGTCGTCCCCTTCCCCTCCTGCCCTCAATCTTTCCCAGCAACAGAGTCTTCTCTAATGAATCCACTCTTTGCATCAGGAGGGCAAAGTATTGGAGCTTCAGCTTCAGCATCAGCCCTTCCAATGAATATTCAGGGATGATTGACTTTAGGATTGACTGGTTGGATCTCCTTGCAGTCCAAGGGACTCTCAAGAGTCTTCTCCAGCCTCACAATTCAATGGCATCGATTCTTCCATGTTCAGCCTTCTTTATGGTCCATCTCTCACATCCATACATGACTACAGGAAAAATCATAGCTTTGATTAGACAGACCTTTGTTGGCAAAGTTAATGTCTCTGTTTTTTAATACGATGCTCCTCTTTCACCCTTATCAATAGGTTGTTTAGTTCCTCTTTGCTTTATGCCATTAAGATGGAGTCATCTACATATCTGCATGTCATCAGCATATCTGTTACCATACAGGGTTCCTTTTTTTCCCCCTGAGCTCCCGAAGCTCATTTTTTCCTCTTTTTAGCATTTCCATCCCCCTTGCTTCTCTAAACTCTTGATGTGGAAAAAAAAAGCCTTTTCTCCTTTGATTCATATTCTTTAATTTATTTGATTTTAAGGAAAGTATTTGTTTACTATTTTCTCAGTAGCTTATTAAGAAGGATTGGCTTCCATGAAAAGATGACCAATAATCAAAGAAACATGAGCTGGAAACTATGAGAAAAATATTGAAAGATAAAAGTAAACTCAGTATAGCAATAATAAGAGAACAATGAGTTTGTAAAGCAGAAGAACATCTTGAACAAATAATTTTCTTGAAATCAAATAAAGAAGATGAATTAAAGGAATTATGATCTTTTTGCACCAAAGGCTTAGAGAAGTGAGGTAAAAAGAAGATAAGGGGAAATGTTAAAATGGGGAAAAAAAGAGCTGGAAGAGCACAGGAAAAAAATAATTAAAGGAGAGACTGAAGCTTTTACATTATTATAATCATATTAGAAAAAAAATGGTACTAAAAATACAATCAAAGATATAAAAAATAGATTTCATAAAATTGAGAAAAATTAAATTGCAAAGAGTTTAAAAGGATCCAAGAGAAAATAATAGAAAAGCAATTTTATTTTTATGTAATTAGTATCCTTGAATCCAGGTTGAGAACAATGAAATATGAAAAGCTCAAACAAATAAATCAAGAGAATTTTTCTAAAACACATACAATTAAGCAAAAGTCAGAACTTTTCTAGTTGCTATGACTGAAAAAACAAGTGATCCCCAAATCTAGGGATGTAAAGACTGTTCATTATGTTCGCTGATACTGCGGGTTGTGAATATGGACGGGGCATGGTCAGGAGAGCTTGGCTCTGTTCCACAATGTCCAGGGCCTCAGCTATGGAAAACGCAGAGCATCACTTCCACTGTCTTCTGTTTATCAATGCGGTCACCAAGCCCTGCCCAGATTCAAGGAGGACAGTATACCTTATCACTTTAGAGAGTGTCAGAGAGCATTTGAAATTGAAAATATTGCTGTAGTCAGTTTTAGGAAACAATCTCACAAAAAATAAAATATGAGACATAACTACAGATAAAATAGAGGTAAAGGGAACTTGAGGAGATCTTAAAATGCAGTGTTATTAAATTTGAAAACTTAGATGAAAAGATAATTTTCTAGAATTTAGTGAAATTGACTTGAAATAGGGAAAATGAAGTAAACTAGTAACCAGTAAATAAATTAAATCTGAAATCAAAAGTCTTTCCCTTCAGAAGACACTGAGCCAGTATTTTTTAGGTAAGTTTTATCAAATTTTCTTTTTTTTCCCCCAGAACTTTCAATATTAAATAATGTATATATATGATTTTTTCTTCCCTGGGTTTAATAGTCAAATATATGTTATCTCTATTAGATATTTAAGATTATAAAATTATAAATTGAATGTAAGAAAAACATTCAATAAAAATAAATTGCTTAGTGTATGTCAAGAACAATAGCAAAAAAAGGAAAGAAAGAGAAGCCATGTGCTTAACTTTTTAGGTACTTTGCCTCTATGATTTTTCAAGGAACAGATAACCCATATCTTACCCCCAAATAAATTCCAAGAATAGAAAAAAATTTACTCAACTATTTCATAAAGCTAATATAAACTTCATATTAAAGACAAAAAGAATTATACAATATAACAAAATTATTTCAAAAATCTTAAATACATTATTAACTAACTGACTTGCATATGAAAAGATATCTCATGTTCAACTAGGATTTATCCCTGAAATTCAAGGATTATATTGATAAGATCCATCATGGTAAGATATCAACAGAATAGAAATTGTATGATCATCTCATAATTACAAAATAGGCATTTGATAAAGTGCAACACATTTACAATTTTTAAAAAGTCTTACTTTCTTAACCTATGAAGAGGAACTACCAACAACCATAGCAAATATTATACTTAATAGTTAAAGTTTAGAAATATTTTTGTTAAGTAAGGGGAAAATATCAATGTTATCACTTCCTCTTTCATCTTTTTACTAGAGATTCTCACCAATGAAATAAGGCCAAAAAAGGAAACACTAGAGTATGCTAATTAGAGAGAAAGGGACAAAGTAAATGTTGTAGACTTGAAAATAAAATGGGAATAGGAGTGGTGGGGAAAATCGTTAAGAGTGTTCTCATTATTCATAGTTGGATATCAATTGAAAATAACATGTAGTTAAAAAGAAAAACAACTCGCTGCCCATAATCTCATAATTTTTTTATGACTATGGGTTGGTTTTTTTTTTTTTAATTTAGAGGACTATTCTAAGAAACACCTTTTGTGCTGAAGAAGTGTCTGCCTTAATGTTCAGCAATTCCTCTGCTTTTACTCACTTTAAGTTTCTTGTGCTTGTGTTACATCCAAGGTTTAAGACTTTTATGGATGAAAAAATGGCATATGGATTTCTGTTTCTGACTGTGATAGAGATAGCAGATATTTACTATCCTCTTGCTGTAAACAAACATAAAACTGGTCAAAACATGTGCAGCAACTGTTTCCAAACAGTAAACAGTACACACAGATGTAATCCTCAAGAAAAGGGAAAACATTCACGCCAGCTGTCTGCATTGAGGCTTTCCCAAACTGCAGGAAAGGAAAGTGGATTCCCGAAACCAGTGAGCTGCTGGGGGGAACCAGCTGCTGCTGCTGCTGCTGCTGCTAAGTCGCTTCAGTCGTGTCCGACTCTGTGAGACCCCATGGACTGCAGCCCACCAGGCTCCCCCGTCCCTGGATTGTCCAGGCGAGAGCCCTGGACTGGGGTGCCAGTGCCTTCTCCGGGGGTGAACCAGAGAAACAGCGAGGAGGGAGAAGTGAGGAAAGGCTTTCTCCAGAAATCTCTGGGGACCTCTTGAGCCTTTGGTTGGATTGTAATTGGGTTGATGCAGCCCGCTAGGACAGAAGCAGAGGGTGGCTGCAGATCTGTGAGCTAAACGGGAGAGTTCTGAAGTCACAGAGTGCTGGGAAACACCAGAATCTGACCGAGCAGGCTGGGGAGGCCCACAGAGCAGAGGAGCCCCTCGGCTGGGACCCGAGAGAGGCCCTAGGCCAAGGGCAGGGCTCGGGGGCTCTACAATGGGCTACTCTAGACCTGTCCTCACAGAGTCCGAAGGAAGGAACCCGGCCTGTCTGAAAGCCGGCTGCCCTATATATACAACAAAATTCAGCACCCCTAAATAAAAAGACCCGTAGGTGTTGCGTTTCATCGCTTCACTTCATTTCTTTCCAACTATCCCTAACTTCCACCCTTCCTTGCATGATTCTTTCCTTCTTTCCTTCCTCTCAACTTTCTGTTTTTTTTAATCAGTCTTTTCTGTTAGCATACTGGAATGAATTAGTTAATTTCTATAATTTTGTATGTTCTTGAACAATTGTCATAATATGAGGATTTTCTAATGATTAATTCACCTCATTCATAGTACTTTCTGGGTGTCGTGGTTATTTTAAGTTTATTTTAGATTTATTTTGAGAACTTATGCAATTTATCTTAATATTGTTGGTTTATTAAGGTTCTCTGCTACTTAAGATTATTTGGGGAATTCATATCTTCTTTCTTGGTCAATGTTAATGTTTATTGAGTGAGGCTATTCCTAGTACTCTTTAATTTCGAATCCCATTCCTATGTGTAGCTTCACAGTCTAAACTCAGAATTAATCTATATGGTCTTGTTATTATACGAATGACAAACGTTTTGTGAATTTTATTATTCTTTTCACAGAATCAGATTCTGGTTTCATTGATCATCTTGCTCCCTTTTTAAATATTATTTTTTGTTTCCATTTAATATTATCTTTTCAATTTTTAAAAGCATCTTCCTTTCATTTTATGATGTTTATTTACTGTTTTGCTTTGAAAGCTTTTTTTCACTATTAATTTGGATGTTTTGTAATCTGCTTTTAGTATTTCACATGGTTTTAGTATTTCACATGGTTTTAGTATTTCACATGTCAAAGTATTTCATAACTTTGACAATCCTTAAATCTTAAACCTCATTTAAAATTTTTCCACTCACAAGGTATTTATTATCTCCTGACTATGGAATCTGAAGAAATTGCTGCATTTTGAAAGCTTCTTTCTTACCATCTTCTAGGTTGTCTCCAAACATTTACTTGCGTTTTTTCTAGGGTCAAATTTTATAATATTGGGCTTCTGTTCTATATCTGCGTTACTACATTAGTCTAGTCTTAATTCTGTATTAAAAATAATCAGCAGCCTCCATTTATCCTTTCAGCTTGTGACTTCTTTATCATGAGTCCTTTAAAAGTTATTTTCCGTTAGGTATCTAGTTCTTTTAATCACTTTTCAAGACTTGATCTTCATAAAAGCACATGCTTAATGTTTTGAGTCATCACATTTTTGCAAAAAATCCTTTTGATTATTTTCAAGTACAGAGGACCACTGGCTGGTGAGTAATGCAGAGTTCAATCAGGGAAGTAGAATCACTGTGAGTTTGGGATATAGGACGCAGCAAGGTGATTGCAGCCATGAAATTAAAAGACGCTTATTCCTTGGAAGGAAAGTCATGACCAACCTAGACAGCATATTAAAAAGCAGAGACATTACTTTGCCAACAAAGGTCCGTCTAGTCAAGGCTGTGGTTTTTCCAGTGGTCATGTATGGATGTGAGAGTTGGACTATAAAGAAAGCTGAGTGCCGAAGAACTGATGCTTTTGAACTGTGGTGTTGGAGAAGACTCTTGAGAGCCCCTTGGACTGCAAGGAGATCCAACCAGTCCATCCTAAAGGAGATCAGTCCTGGGTGCTCATTGGAAGGACTGATGTTGAAGCTGAATCTCCAATACTTTGGCCACCTCATGCGAAGAGTTGACTCATTGGAAAATACCTTGATTCTGGGAAAGATTGAGGGCAGGAGGAGAAGGGGATGACAGAGGATGGGATGGCTGGATGGCATCACCGACTCGATAGACATGGGTTTGGGTGGACTCAGGGAGTTGGTGTTGGACAGGGAGGCCTGGCGTGCTGCAGTACACGGGGTCGCAAAGAGTCAGACACAACCGAGCGACTGAACTGAATGCAGCATACAAGTCAAACTCTGTAATCATGGAGG
Source organism: Antilocapra americana (assembly GCA_007570785.1). Classification (NCBI taxonomy): domain Eukaryota; kingdom Metazoa; phylum Chordata; class Mammalia; order Artiodactyla; family Antilocapridae; genus Antilocapra; species Antilocapra americana. The sequence goes on along the minus strand of ML664172.1, from coordinate 9,193,061 downwards.
ATCTGGAAAGTCAGATTGGGAGTGAGTTGGAGGACACGAGACCTCACCAACCTAAGATGCCAAGCCTGCCATGGAGGTCAACCTGCAGAGCAAGTCCGGGCACAGGGAGCACTGCCTCTGGGTGGCTGCCACCCCTGTCAGTCTTCAGTCCAGCAGGCGGTGTTCAGCTTGGGTTGGTCAGCAGGACCATCAATTGGGAAGATCCAGAAATGAAGCAGAGAGAGCAAGGATAAGCTGCGTTATCCCCACCAGCACCCCCATCCTCACCAACCCCTGTCACTCTGTTTAATCATGGCAGCCTTCAGTGACCTCCGGGGCTTCCCTGGTGGCTCAGGCGGTAAAGAATCCCCCTGCAATGTGGGAGACCCAGGGTCGATCCCTGGGTTGGGAGGATCCCTGGGAGAAAGAAATGGCAACCCACTCCAGTGTTCTTGCCTGGAGAATTCCATGGACAGAGGAGCCTGGCAGGTTACAGTCCATGGGGTCACAAGGAGTCGGACACGACTGAGTGACTTTCACTTTCACACTTTTTTCAGCGACTTTCCCTTTCAAACTTCCAAATTGCAAGCAAATTCCTCTTCTGGCCAAATTGAGCCTGTAATCATAGAGCAAAGGGAATTCTGGGAAATGTGGTTTTAAATGAACTGCCACAGTACCAACTACTATAGTTGGGTATAAGCATTTCTGTAGTTTTATACAGTTTTGGATTCATATGAATACTCTTAACCTCCCTCCCCACTTTATAACACATTCTTCAGATCACAAAATATGCATTAACATAAATTTTTAAAAATTTTATTTTGTTGAAGTATAGTTGATTTACAATATTGCATTAATTTCTGCTGTACAGCAGAGTGACTCAGTTATACATATATATATATTCTTTTTCACATTCTTTCCCATTGTGGATTACCACAAGATGTTGAATATAGTTTCCAGTAGGGCCTTGTTCATCCATCCTATGTATAATACTTTACTTCTGCTAACCCCAAATTTCCAATCCGTCCCTCCTCCCCCACTCTGCCTTGGCAATCACAAATCTGTTCTCTAGGTCTGTGAATCGGTTTCTGCTTCATAAATAAGTTCACTTATGCCATATTTTAGATTCCAAATATAAGTGATATCATACAGTATTTGTCTTTCTCTGTCTGGTTTGTTCCACTTAGCATGATAACCTCTAGGTCTATCCATGTTGCTGCAAAAGACATTATTTCACTTTTTTTTAATGACTGAGTAGTTATTAACATACATTTTAACTTCTTTTCTGTTATGTATAACTTGTGTCCAGTTAAAACAATTTCCCAAGATGCTTGTATTTGCATCTGATCATCTATTTTTTGGAAGGGCTCTGAATCTCAGAAGCTTTTATTTTTATAGCAAACATTAAATGGATTTTCTTCTTTGACCTATTTAATAAGTTGTTTCATTAAATTTTCTATTATTGAATACTTCTTACAAATTTCATTTTCTTGTGGTATGTTCTTTAAATCCAATGCCAGTTAATCTATTTACATTTTCAATTTAAGTGTTATTAATTATTAACATTGAATAATATCAGATCATGTTTTTTTTCCCCCTTTGTATCATTGTCAAAATCTGAGGCTTCCTTGGGGCAGAAGACCTAAATAGACATGTCGCCAGAGAAGACATACAAATTGGTGCTCAGCATCACTAATCAGTAGAGAAATGCGAATCAAAACCACAGTGAGACATCACTTCACACCAGTCAGAATCAGTTCAGTTCAGTCACTCAGTCGTGTCCGACTCTTTGCGACCCCATGGACTGGAGCACACCAGGCCTCCCTGTCCATCACCAACTCCTGGAGCTTACTCAAACTCATATCCATAGAGTCGGTGATGCCATCCAACCATCTCATCCTCTGTTGTCCCCGTCTCCTCCAGTCCTTCTTCTCCTATATGCACTGGAGGAGACAGGGACAACAGAGTATTTTTTGTATCACCAAGAAATCTACAAACAATAAATGTTGGAGAGGGTGTGGAGAAATGAGAACCCTCCTACACTGTTGGTGGGAGTGTTAATTGGTACAGCTACTATGGAGAACAGTATGGAACTGGTGGCTCAGATGGTAAAGAATCTGGCTATAGTGCAGGATACCCAGGTTTGATCCCTGGGTCAGGAAGATGCCCTGGAGAAGGAAGTGGCAACCCACTCCCGTATTCTTGCTGGAGAATTCCATGGACAGAGGAGCCTGGCAGGCTACATTACAGTCCATTGGGTCACAAAGAGTTGGACATGACCGAGAGACTAACACTTTCTTTAAAAAAATGAAAATAGAGTTACCATGTGATCCATCAATCCCACTACTGGGCATGTATCCAGAGAAGAGCACATCAAAAGGATATATGCACCCCAGTGTTGGATGCAGCACTGTTTACAATAGCCATGGCATGGTAACTACTGAAATGTCCATCTACAGATGAATGGATAAAGAAGATGTGATACACATATACAGTGGAATTGTACTTAGTCATTAAAAAGGATAAAATAGTGCCACTTGCAATATGGATGGACCTGGAGATTATCACATTAAGTCAAGTAAGTCAGACAGAGAAAGACAAATGTATGATATTGCTTATATGTGGAGTCTAAAAAAAATGATGCAAGTGAATTCTTTTACAAAAGAGGAACAGGTTCACAGATTTAGAGAATGAATCTATAGTTATTAGAGGGAAGATATAGGGGGAGGGATAGATTGGGAGTTTGGAATTGTCATGTACACACTGCTATATTTAAAATAGAAAATTAACAACAGCCTAATGTATTAAAAAATAAAAAAATATTTAAAAAAGCAATTTGGAAGCTTATTTTCTTTTTCCGGAGCTAAAGCAATTCAAATAGTGCCAAGTCTTTGTATTTTATTTGGATTGAAAAATTGGCTAAAATATTTGAACCTTTTGTTGTTTATTTCTTGGGGAAATGTAGAGTGTAAGCAAAGAATTTCTTTGGAAACTTAGTCAACGTCCTTCATGGATTTAATTCATTTTTTCCTATCTCTTCTCAAGACAGTTTTAATAATTGCTGTCTTAAGACAGAAAACAATTCTTTCAGTCCAGATGGGAATGGTAATCTAAATTAGTATTATTGAAAATAGAGCTTCATAGAATACATAAATTTCATTGACATTTAGACATAGATGTACTGTACAAATATTTTTCTGATTTGTTTTATCATTTGTGATGCTACTTTGTTCCTATCTCATGTTTGTCAGTCAGTTTTTAAAGAATTTAAACAAATTTTTAAATTTAAAAAAATTTTATTGAAGTACAATTGGTTTACAGTGTTGTGTTAGTTTCTGGTGTACAAGCAAAGAGATTTCGTTTTACATTCTTTTTCTGTCATTCTTTTAAGGAACTAATAATTTCAAATATACTTAATAGTTCGCTTATACCTAATGAGTCTATTATCTGAAGTTCTGAGACTCTAATTATAGTATATGTTGCTTCTGCAGACTTGTTCATGATGGGCTGCTATTTGCTTCTTTCCTTGTTGCTTTATACTTTGTTTTCTAACTTTGTGTTTGGGCTTATGTTAAGGCAGATTTTTATGCCATCAGAATCCTGTGATCCCTAGGTTAAGTATACATCTCTCTGGAGAGAATTTGTGTTGGCTTTTGCCAGGAATCCCAGGGTTGTTTTTAACCCAAGACTTTTTATGAAAATTTCTTAGCTTGGGGATCCAACATCTTACATAGTATGTTTAAACCCCTGTCCTGTGTAAGAGCAGAGCTTTGCCTGTAAATTATAACATTCCTTCCTTGCCTCCAGGGCCCAGGGAAAAGTGGATGAGTTCCTCGTCATGTCCTTTTCTGCCAACAGTTGTTCTCTGGTACCCCCGCTCACCATGACAGCATCTCTTTGAGAGTCTTGGTTCTCTGTAGGGGTCTCATTCCAACCCCTTGTATCACCTAGCACTGTGTTCTGACCCTGAGGGGTCACTGAATCTTAAGTCCCTTGGTTTCTGTAATTGGCCAACTATGCCACGGTGCTTTCAGTTTCTTTTGATTTTCCCAGGTGGCAGAAGGTGGTGAGGGGCAAGGGTGCAGTGGGGAGTGGGAGGTGGGTGTTCCTCTCACTGTCTTTATTTATTTATTTATTTATTTATTTAATTGGTTTTGCCATACAATGACATGAAATCGCCATGGGTGTACATATGCTCCCCTCCAGAACCCCCCTCCCTCTTCCCTCCCGATTCCTTCCCCCTGGTAAATCCTGGTGCACCAGCCCCGAGCATCAATCCTGGGATGGTGATTGATTTCACATATGATAATTAACATGTTTCAATGCCATTCTCCCATATCATTCCACCCTTGCCCTCATCCACAGAGTCCACGAGTCTGTTCTATACGTCTGCGTTCCCTCTGCTGTCTTGCATGCTGGGTTCTCGCTGCCATATTTCTAAATTCCATATATATGCGTTAGTATACTGTATTGTTGTTTTTCCTTCTGGCTTACTTCACTCTAGATAATAGGCTCCAGTTCCGTCCACCTGAGTAGAACTAATTCAAATGAATGTATTTTAATGCTGAGTAATATTCCATTGTGTATATGTACCATTGCTTTCTTATCCATTCCTCAGTTGATGGGCATCTAGGTTGCTTCCATGTCCTGGCTATTGTAAACAATGCGGCGATGAACATTGGGGTACACGTGTCTCTTTCAGTTCTGGTTTCCTCGGTGTGTATGCCCAGCAGTGGGATTGCTGGGTCATATGGCAGGTCCATTTGCAGTTTTTTAAGGAATCTCCACACTGTTTTCCATAGTGGCTGTACTAGTTTGCATTCCCACCAATAGTGTAAGAGGGTTCCCTTTTCTCCACATCCTCTCCAGCACTTATTGCTTGTAGATTTTTGGATGGCAGCCATTCTGACTGGTGTCAAGTGGTACCTCATTGTGGTTTTGATTTGCATTTCTCTGATAATGAGTGATGTTGAGCATCTTTTCATGTGTTTGTTAGCCATTTTTATGTCTTCTTTGGAGAATTGTCTGTTAAGTTCTTTGGCCCACTTTTTGATTGGGTTGTTTATTTTTCTTGAATGGAGCTGCAGGAGTTGCTTGTATATTTTTGAGATTAATTGTTTGTCCATTGCTTCATTGGCTATTATTTTCTCCCATTCTGAAGGCTGTCTTTTCACCTTGCTTATAGTTTCCTTTGTTGTGCAGAAGCTCTTCATTTTAATTAGGTCCCATTTGTTTATTTGTGCTTTTATTTCCAATATTCTGGGAGGTGGGTCATAGAGGATCCCGCTTTGGTTTATGTCGGAGAGTGTTTTGCCTATGTTATCCTCTAGGAGTTTTATAGCTTCTGGTCTTATGCTTAGATCTTTGATCTATTTTGAGTTTATTTTTGTGTATGGTGTTAGAAAGTGTTCTAGTTTCATTCTTTTACAAGTGGCTGTCCAGTTTTCCCAGCTCCACTTGTTAAAGAGGTTGTCTTTTCTCCATTGTATATTTTTACCTCCTTTGTCAAAGATAAGGTGTCCATAGATGCGTGGATTTATCTCTGGGCTTTCTATTTTGTTCCATTGATCTATATTTCTGTCTTTGTGCCAGTACCATACTGTCTTGATGACTGTGGATTTGTAGTATAGTCTAAAGTCAGGTAGGTTGATTCCTCCAGTTCCACCTTTCTTTCTCAAGATTGCTTTGGCTATACGAGGTTTTTTGTATTTCCATACAAATTGTGAAATTATTTGTTCTAATTCTCTGAAAAAGACCTCTGGTAGCTTAATAGGAATTGCACTGAATCTATAGATTGCTCTGGGTAGTATACTCATTTTCACTATATTGATTCTTCCAATCCACGAACATGGCACATTTCTCCATCTATTTGTGTCCTCTTTGTTTATTTCATCAGTGTTTTATAGTTTTCTATATACAAGTCTTTTGTTTCTTTAGGTAGAAATACTCCTAAGTATTTTATTCTTTTTGTTTCGATGGTGAATGGAATTGTTTCTTTAATTTCTCTTTCTGCTTTCTCATTGTTAGTGTATAGGAATGCCAGGGATTTCTGTGTGTTGATTTTGTATCCTGAAACTTTACTATATTCACTGATTAGCTCTAGTAATTTTCTGGTAGAGTCTTTAGGGTTTTCTATGTAGAGGATCATGTCATCTGCAAACAGAGAGAGTTTGACTTCTTCTTTTCCAATCTGGATTCCTTTAATTTCTTTATCTTCTCTGATTGCTGTGGCCAAGACTTCCAAAACTATGTTGAAGAGTAGTGGTGAGAGTGGGCACCCTTGTCTTGTTCCTGACTTCAGGGGAAATGCTTTCAGTTTTTCACCATTGCCTCTCACTGTCTTTAAATTCAGGTATAGAATTAAAAAATTTACTGTATTTCACCAATATTTCTAGTTGCTTTTGAGAGGTTCCCCCCATATACATATATAGCACAAAATGTTAATGGGATTGGAAATCTGACACACAGTATTTATTTCATCTTTTGCTTAAAATTTAACTTTAATTTTTAATAAGATTTTACTGGTATATAGACTAAGAAATCCATGGGTTCTACTAAGGTACCTACAGAGGACAGAAGTTTCTTTACCCTTACCTCCTCAATTCAAGCTCTCCAAAGACAATCATATTCAATATTTTCTCTCTCTCTCTCTTTTTGGTTTAAAATTCTTACACATCTTCCTTGATTTTTAGTTACAGATATTCTTTACTGAATTTCTACCACAGGTTTTCTCTCTTCCATTTCATTTTTTGGGGGGCTCTCTGACCTTCTTTGCTGCATGAGGGCATTCTCTGGTTGCAGCGAGTTGAGGCTACTCTGTAGAGGTGTGTGGGCTTCTTGCTGTGGTGGCTTCTCTTGCTGCGAAGCACAGGTTCTAGGCACGTGAGCTTCATAGTTGTTGACTACAGGTTTTCTTAATCACATTTGTTTTCCTTCTCCACATCTGCCAAACAATTTTATCTATTTAGATGAGATCAGTGCTCAATGTTTCTATTGCTAGGACTATGTAGACATTATTCCCAGTAGAGCCATGTCTTGTACATTTCATTCAACTTCCTTGGGATTAATGGTCACTTCTGTTATTGGTTTTGTCTGAGAGTCATTGGTACGTGTATGACTATTTCATTGCCAAATGCTGTGAGAAGTCTAACTCCTCTCCAGATCTCTTCAAACATAGCTATTCTATCCATTTTTACCTCTTTACCTCTCGAGCCCTGGGCCCTTCTGTGCTAGCTGGGACTGGCTGTAAAACTGTCCCTCTGGGAACTGTAGAGTGGGGACTGCTGAGAGGGGAATGTTGCCTCTGCTCATTGGTGCCAAATAGAAATGCAGAAACAGTTTTGGGTGAAGCAGAAAAGAGTGGTTTTTATTGCTTAGCCAGGCAAAGGGGACCTCAGTGGGCTATGCCCTCAAGACTGTGTGACCTACGCTGGGGGGAGTAGTGAGAAGTTCTACAGTGTTTAAGGAACAGGATGTGATCAGCTCATGGACAATTCTCACATTGGTTGGCCTCAAGGTGAACTTACAAGCATCGTCAACTTTCTGGTTTCAACTAGTCTAGGATCTATGTTCTCGTGGTCAGTGGTTTTCATCTGGAGGAGGTCTGCTTCCTGTAGAAACAACTCAGAAGTGCATGCCAGGTGTTTATTTATATATTTCAGGCAACTGGGATTTTGCTAATTCTGCTATGTGGCAGGATTACAGTCTAAATTGTTACCAGACCCCTAGTCCAACAGCCAGTCTTGGTTTCTACATTTTCACATTTCCTAATCATCAACTCTTGAATCAGCATTTTACTTCAAAAGACAAGAATACAGAGATTTATACACAATTTCAGGAATAGCTTTGGGTGTTTGGATTACAGAGGTATATGTACTTATTAAAACTCAGCCAATGCACACTTCATTTGTGTATTTAATTGTATGCAAATTTTATGTCAAAAGGAGATGCATAAGCAAATGTTAAACTTTATTTAATGGTACAGTGTCTGAAGCATTTAGGGGAAGTGTACTGATGTCTGCAACCTTGAATTGCATCAAAAAAAAAAAAGATGAGTGGCTAAAAGGACAGCTAATTCTTTGTCAAAGTAAGTGAATTGTTAACGGTAGAATCTACATAGAGGGTATACTGTAAAATTCTTCCAACTTTGCCATATATTTGAACCTTTTTATAATAAACTATAGGAGAACAGAAGAGTGTAGATAGCAAAATTAGTTTGTCTGAGCAGTGATTTCAACAGAAGCTCAAGATAAATGTATCAGCTGAAGAAGTATCGGTGAGGAACTAAGAAAGAATGCATGAAACATCATGTGTTAAAAGATAAACTCAACTCCCTACCTTTAGAATAATTTTTCAATTTTCTGTCTTAAATATGATCCAAATCCAAAGCAACTGATTAGTTTGTCTCTCTTTTTAAGGAGAGTCAGTGTAGTTATGCATGAAGAAAAAAGTAGAAATCCTATAGAATCTAACAAATGATAGAATGAACTTGTTTACGGAACAGAAATAGCCTCGTAGTGGTAGGGAAAAAACTTAATGCTTGTCAAAGGAGATAGAGTGGTGGGGAGAGTTTGGGATTAACATATCCACACTCTGCTGCTGCTGTGCTAAGTCGCTTCCATCGTGCCCGACTCTGTGCGACCCCATAGACGGCAGCCCACCAGGTTCTGCCGTCCCTCCTGTATATCACAGGGAACTATATTCAATATCTTACAATAACCTACAGTGGGAAAGAATATGAAAAGAATACACAGGCAGATAGATGTATGTATAACTGAATCGCTTGGCTGCCCACCTGAAACTAATTTAACATGCTTTCCTATAGTTGCAATAAGTTATTTCAATAACTTTTAAAAAAGGTAGAAATTTTAGAGACAGGAGCTCCTCACAGGAATCAAAGGACCCACAGGAAACACTTTTGCGGCAAGTGTCAGCTCTCCCAGAGAATCAGAGCTTTTTATTCAGCCTCAACATGGAAGATCCTTTAAGTTAGAATAACTGTCACACTGACAGCTTTGTTTTTGCCAATTAGACAGTCATTGGCAATCACACCAAATAAGCAGTGTGTTCAGAAGACAATTACAGAGGACCCTGGGTTGCTACAGTGACAGACCAGCCTGCCAGACTTAATATTTCCCCTTCCAGCTTCTTACTAAAATAGCCTTAAAAAAGAAAACAGAAAAAGATAAAAACTTGCAAGCACACTGGAAGATGAAGATAAGAGATGTTAGGCTCGGAGCGGAATTTCTTCTGGACACATCATTTTTGAATGACCAAGGAGCACAGTCTGAGATCATCTCCTTGTCCACCTTTTGTGATAGAGAATTCAGGGCCCCCTCAAAGAAGTGAGGAAAGGTTTGAGGGATGCATTTCTAAATCTGGGCTATGAGGGCCCCTGCCGGGGTCCAGCCCCGCCAGGTTCAGGGGTCTTGAGGGATGAGTGGTGTCTGCGAAGTACTGAGCTGAGTCAGTGTGTTGATGGAGCAGTCTCTCTCGTTTATTGCTGTTGGTTTAGTTTTATAGCCAAAAAACATCCTCATTACATCACGTATCATTCTATACAATCTTTTATTTTCTGTTTTCCATAGCAGCCTTATCATTGAGCTCATTCCCCAATCTATCATTGAAACATTCCCCTTGCAGAAGTCAGATTTCTGTGTAATCAGATTTAACAATAGTATGTTTACCATTTGATTGTCTTCAGCATACTTCATTCAGTCATGATAAGTACATCAATCTAAGTAGAAAGGTTACATTTCTCTTATCAGGTGCAGCTGTGTAGAGGCTAGAGGGAAGGGCTAAGCTTGAAACTTTCTCTTCTAGTAATCTCAACCACTGCCTGTCTCATTCTGCTCTGACACTCCGGTTCTTTCGAGAAAAGAGAACAAAGAGACAGTCTAGCAGCACTGCTTTAGCAATAAAACCCTATTAACCTCATATAACTACTATCATGAATTCCTATGTCTACACTATCCTAAAGCAGTCAATGTCTCCAACTATGCTGGCTACAGTTATGAGCATTCCTAAGTCCCATCCACCCTGGTCTCTTCAAGGAAGGGAGCCTCCTCTGTGGAGTGGTCTGGGGAGTGGGAGGTGGAAAGGTGATCCAAGTATGAACCCTTCTGGTGGTGGCTTTGCCATGACCCCCAGAGAACTCTTGTAAACTCCCCAGTAATGAGTAGGAGGTGTAGTAATCTATTTAAATGTCCCTTTTATTTCTCCTTTGTCCTCGGGGAAGGGAATTCACCTTCCTGGATCCTCTGGGGGAATTATCTCAGGACGAATCCTTTCTAACTGGGACTGACCTACTGAGATGAGCTAATGTCCCCAGCATGAGCAGAACTCCCAAGAAAAATACCAGGAGGGGCCTTGCCTGGGATGCCTGATAGATAAAGAAAGTCCACTTTGCAGTTTCCTTGTTAGTCTCGTGACCTTGTCATCTGAGCAAGGGGGCATCCTGAAGGCTCCTGGCAGCCCCCTGACTGAAAAACAGTGAACTTTACTCCAAAACCCAGTATCCTGCCCTCCCTTTACCCCATCAACACCTCTTTCCCCCATATTAAAGCAGAAATTCATATTCCTAATGAAAAACATGTCAGGAGTAAAAGGAAGGCAAAGGTTCATTGTGTCCTAGGGTTCTTGGTCATTGAAGAAATCCACCAAACAGTTACAGAGATAGGTAGAATCCTAGGATCAGTGCTTACTGAGCATTTAGTATTCCAGGCACCGTCATTCACTGGAACAATAGCTATGAACCTCTGACTCAGAATTAGAGATCTCTGGCTGCCAGATCAAGAGAGCACTCACTCTCAGGCCAGCAGAATTATGCTAAATGAACACAATTAGACTTTACTAATTAAATTAGTGACTGTCCAGGCTTATCTGACATTCACATCTGGGGCTGAGATGAGGGGGCTGCCAGGATCTGAGAGATCCTGGCAAAGGATCTGAGGACAGCCAAAGGAGCTGAGGACATTCCACACTGTCTGATTCCAGATAGATCTCTCTCCTTTCAAAGTATGAAACCTCTGTGGGTATTCTGTATGGATAATGCAACATGGGGAAAAGGAAATGCTTTCCTAAAGACTGTGAGAAGTACAAGTACTAATATTTGAAAATAGTTTTTTTAAAAAAGAACAATTTTTAGAAAGCAGTTGTGGAATGGGGTAGGAGATGGGACGGAGGTTCAGGAGGGAGGGGCATGTGTATACCTATGGCTGATTCACGTAGCTGTATGGCAGTGACTGACAGTGGAGGAAAAGCATCCAGAACTAAATTAAACCTTGAATTTAAAATTTGAAAAGGCTCTGTAGTGTCTTTGGGGGAAATTTACACAATAAACAGCACTTGGAACTATCCTGGTGGAATTTTTTATATTAAAAGAGAAACAAAAAATTCTCTAAGTATTCAGGTTGAACAGGAAAGTTATATGTAAAAATGAAAATATTAAGGTAAGATCAAGATGGCAGAGGAGAAAGACGTGCACGCATTTCTGCTGGTGAGAACACTGTGATTGCAACTAGCTACTGAACAACCATCAACAGGAGGATGTTGGAACCCACCCAGAAAAGATGACCTATGTCCACAGACAAAGGAGAAACTGCAATAAGATGGTAGCAGGGGCCAGTCACTATCAAATCAAATCCCATACCCACCTGGTGTGCAACCCACAAACTGGAGAATAATAACTCCTTGAAAGTTATCCCACTATTGTGAAGGTTCTAAGCCCTAGGTCAGGCTTCCCAGCCTGGTTAGCTGGCAAAGGAACTGGGGATTTCCAGGGAATCTGACTTTAAAAGCCAGTGGGATTTGATTATAGGACTGAGGGAAACTCGGAGAATGCACTCAGAGGACACAAGCACAATCTCGCACTCCCCAGAACCCAGGGGAAAGGAGCCACGACCCTAGGGAAGACTGAGCCAGACTTAACCGGCTAGTACTGGAGGGTCTCCTGTGGAGAGGTGGGTCAGCTGTGGCTCTCCAGGGCGATGGCGGCACTGGGAGCAGCAGTCCTGGGAGGTGCCCCTTGGCAAGTGAGCCATCTTAAAATGGATGGGAATGGGAGAATTTAACTCAGATGAATATTATATCTACTACTAAGGGCAAGAATCTCTCAGAAAAAATGGAGTTTCCTTCACAGTTGACAAAAGATTCTGAAATGCAGTATTTGGCTGCAGTCTCAAAAGTGACAGGATGATCTTGGTTTGCTCATAAGGCAAACCAATCAGCATCATAGTAATCCAATTGTATGCTGTGACCACTAATGCAGAAGAATCTGAAGTTGACAGGTTCCATAAAGACCTTTAAGGTCTTCTAGAACCACCCCCCCCCCCAAAAAAAGTCCTTTGCATCACAGGGGATTGGAGTGCAAAACAAGATATTAAGAGATATCCAGAGTAACAGGCAAATTTGGCGTTGGAGAACAAAATGAAGCAGGGCAAAGGGTAACAGAGTTTTGTCAAGATAATACACTGATCATAGTAAATACACTTTTCCAACAACACAAGAGATGACTCTACACATGGATGTTACCAGATGGTCAATATCAAAATCAGACTTGTTTTATTCTTTGCAGCCAAAGGTGGAGAAGCTCTATACATCAGCAAAAACAAGACCTGGAGCTGACTGTGGCTCATATCATCAACTCCTTACTGAAAAATTCAGGCTTACGTTGAAAAAAGTAGGGAAAATCATTAGGCTATTCAGGAATGACTTGAATCCAATCCCTTATGATCATACAGAGGAGGTGATGAGTAGATTCAAAGGAGAGATATGATAGACAGAGAACCTGAAGAAATCTGGATAGAGGTTCATAATGTTGTACAGGAGTCAGTGAACAAAACCATTCCCAAGAAAAAGAAATGCAAGAAGGCAAAGTGGTTGTCTGAGGAGCTTTTACAAATAGCTGAGAAAAGAAGAGAGGCAAAAGGTGAGGGAGAAAAGGAAGGATATAACCAACTGAACGTAGAGTTCCAGAGAAGAGCATGGAGAGACAAGAAGGGCTTCTTATACAAATGGTGCAAAAAGATAGAGGAAAACAATAGAATGAGAAAAACTAGAGATCTCTTCAAGAAAATTGGAGATATCAAGGGAAAATTTCATGCAAGGATGGGCACAATGAAGACAGAAATGGTAAGGACCTAACAGAAGCAGAAGGGATTAAGAAGAGGTGGCAAGAATACACAGAAGAGTGATACAAAAAAGCTCTTAAAGATGCAGATAACCACCATGGTGTGATCACTTACCTGGAGCCAGACATCTGGAATGTGAAGTCAGGTGGGCCTTAGGAAGCATTACTGTGAGCAAAGCTAGTAGAGGTGATGGAATTCCAGCTGAGCATTTCAAATCCTAAAAGATGATGCTGTTAAAGTGCTACACTTAATATGTCAACAAATTTGAAAAACTCATCAATGGCTGCAGGACTGGAAAAATCAGTTTTCTTTCCAATCCCAAAGAAGAACAACACCAAAGAATGGTCCAACTACTGTACAATTGTGCTCATTTCACATGCTAGCAATGTCATGCTCAAAATCCTTCAATCTAGTCTTTATCACTACATGAACTTAGAATTTCCAGACTTAAAAGCCAGGTTTAGAAAAGGCAGAGGAACCAGAGATAAATTGCTAACATTCACTGGATCATAGAGAAAGTAAGGGAGTTCCAGAAAAACATCTACTTCTGCTTCATTGATTACACTAAAGCTTTTGACTGTATGGATCACAACAAATCTTAGAAAACTCTTAAAGAAATGGGAGTACTAGGCCACCTTACCTGTCTCCTGAGAAACCTGTGTGTAGATCAAGAAGCAACAACTGATTCCTGGTCTGGATGAATCACAAGCTGGAATCAAGATTGCTGGGAGAAATATGAACAACTTCATATACACAAATGATATCACTCTAATGGAAGAAGAGGGAGAGGAACTAAAAAGCCTTTTGATGAGGGTGAAAGAGGAGAGTGAAAACGCTAACTTGAAACTCAACATTCAAAAAACTAACACCATGATATCCAGTCCCATCACTTCTTGGCAAAAAGTAGACGCAGTTACAGATTTTATTTTCTTTGACTCCAAAATCACTGTGAATGTTGATTCTAGCCATGAAATTAAAAGAAACTTACTCCTTGGAAGGAAAGCTATGGCAAATCTAGACAGCATATTACAAGGCAGAGACATCACTTTGCTGACAAAGGTCCGTATAGTCAAAGATACGGTTTTTTCAGTAGTCATGTACAAATGTGTGAGGTGGACCATAAATAAAGTTGAGCACTGAAGAATTTGTAATTTCAAATTGTGGTGTTTGAGAAGACTCTTGAGAGTCCCTTGGACTGCAAGGAGATCCAACCAGTCCATCCTAAAGGAGATCAGTCCTGGGTGTCCCATTGCAGGGACCGATATTGAAGCTGAAAGTCCAGTACTTTGTCCACCTGATGTGGAGAGCTGACTCGTTGGAAAAGACCCTGATGCTGGAAAAGATTGGGGGCAGGAGGAGAAGGGGACGACAGAGGATGAGATGGCTGGATGGCATCACCAACTCGATGGCCATGGGTTTGGGTGGACTCCAGGAACTGGTGATGGACAGGGAGGCCTGGCGTGCTGTGGTTCACAGGCTTGCAAAGAGTTGGACAACTGAGCTACTGAACTGAACTGAACTGATATTAATTTATCATTTAAATGTTTTCTTCTCTGTAATCACTGTATTTTTTTTCAATATTTAACTTTCTTGAGACTTTCAATGGCTAGGTTAAAGATCTCTCTTGGTAAATGTCACACTGAAATTGAAAATAAGTGGATTATTTTCAACTATCTGTTGATACTGATTTCTAACATAATTCTGCAGTGGTAAGAGAACAGACTTTGTAGGATTTCAGTACCTTCAAACCACAAAAATTTTGCTCCCTACTTTATGTCACTGGGTATGTTCCAGTGCCTTGTGGTTTATAGTCTGTGGAAACTTGAATAGAATTTCAACCCCGCTGCTGTGTGAAAATTATACAAATATTAATTACTTTGATTTGGTTCATAGTGCTTTTCAGATCTACTATATCCTTTTGCTTTTCTGTCCATTCATTCTATTATTTTTTGAGAGTTTGATATTGCTATTCCAACTAAAAATCTTAATTTATTTACTTAAAAAATAATTGTAACATACAGTGGAACTATATGTAACTTTGTTCTGTATTTTCCAAGTCTTTTGTAAATATGTTATCGTGCTTTCATAATTTAAAAAATAAAAAAATGAAAACATTTGGCTGATCACAGATTATTTCTCTCCCTGCAAAATTTAATACCAGAAGACAGTGGAGTAAGATCAACAATGTTTTAAGGGAGAAAAAAAATGACCCTCAAATTCTATACTTCGTTAAATGTTATGAATGTTTAAAAGTCAGAGGCATCTAAGATATGTAAGAACTCAAGAAAAGTAATAATTATTCTTCCCTTCTTAAGAAAACTTCTCAATAATGTATCCAGTAAGTTAAATGAATCAAAATCTAAAGGAAGTGTTCTGATTCTGGAAATTTCCTATAACCCGTGTGTGTGTGTGTTTGTGTGTGCACATGCACATGTGTGTGTAAGTCACTCAGTTGTGTCCAACTCTGCGACCCCATGGACTATAGCCCACCAGGCTCTCCTGTCCATGGAATTCTCCAGGCAAGAATACTGGAGTGGGTTGCCATTCCCTTCTCCAGGGGATCTTCTCAATCCAAGGATTGAACCCGGGGCTCCTGTATTGCAGGTGGATTCTTTACTGCTTGAGCTACAAGGGAAGCCCAATAGCCCACTTCTCTCACTAAATACAATGGAATAATCTAGAAGGCATATTCCTGTATGAGAGCATCCCTATGCAGTCTGCACACACCCAGTGGCTTTAGTAGGAGAGCTGGATCTGAAATGAGTACAGGCCAAATCGCCACACGGGGTGTGCTTGCAACCACCACCTTGTTGGATGTTAGGGCTGAAAGAAATGCAAAATGGCAAAATGGCTGTCTGAGGAGGCCTTACAAACAGCTGAGAAAAGAAGAGAAGCAAAAGGCAGGGGAGAAAAGGAAAGCTATACGCACCTGAGTGTAGAGTGAGAGAAACAGGCAGGAAGGCCAGGGGTCTCCAACCAGAGGGAAGAGGCTGCAAGTGTCACCTTTTGTTTCTCTTAAAATTCTGTGTTGCCTTGACAACACCTGGTTCCATCTGAACTTAACTTTTCTCAAACCTTGAGCTAACCGATGTGTTTTCTTATGGAAATGTTTTCCTTAAGCTATGTCAATGGAACTATATATTTGCTATGTAACTTGCCTTTCTTCAAAATGGTTCCACCTAAGACTGACATTTATTCTTTTCTCAAATCTTGGGCTGATAATAGCTCAACAGACCAGTATGTGTATCAATGGTTTTATGGCTGGGGGATGACACACCTCGTGCCATCCTATCTCAAAAATGCACATTGTGGGAGAGGGGCTTGGGGAAACTCTGTCAGCCTTAAGGGGTCTCTCTTATCTGGTTAATAGCTTTCTAAGGGACATAAGACATCTGGCTGAAGACTAGCAGGGGAGCACTCTTTCTACCCCCTTCTGATGTCTATGTCAGAAGCTTTTTCTATTTCTTTTATACTTTAATAAAACTTTATCACACAAAAGCTCTGAGCGATCAAGCCTCATCCCTGGCCCCGGATTGAATTCCTCTCCTCCAGAGGCCAAGAATCTTGCCATCTGTCATGGCTCAACAACCTTTCAAGAGTTCCAAAGAATACCAAGGAAAGATAAGAAAGCCTACCTAGGTGATCAATGCAAAGAAACAGAGGGAGACAATAGAATGGGAAAGACTAGAGATCTCTTCAAGAAAATGAGAGTTACCAAGGGAACATTTCATGCAAAGATGGGCCCAATAAAAGAAACCTAACAGAAGAGGAAAATATTAAGAAAAAGCAGTAAAAATACACAGAAGAGCTATACAAAAAAGATCTTCATGACCTATATAACCACGATGGTGTGACCACTCACCTAGAGCCAGACATCTTGGAGTGCAAAGTCAAGTGTGGCTTAGGAAGCATTACTACGAACAAAGCTAGTGGAGGTGATGGGATTCCAGCTGGGTTATTTTAAATGCTTAAAGACGATACTGTTAAATTCCGGCACTCAATACACCAACACATTTGGAAAACTCATCAATGGCCACAGGACTGGAAAAAATCAGTTTTCATTTCAGTGCCAAAGAAGGGTAATGTCAAAGAATGTTCAAACTACCACAGAATTGCAC
Organism: Antilocapra americana; assembly: GCA_007570785.1. NCBI lineage: Eukaryota > Metazoa > Chordata > Mammalia > Artiodactyla > Antilocapridae > Antilocapra > Antilocapra americana. The sequence goes on along the minus strand of ML664172.1, from coordinate 9,175,834 downwards.
ATGCTAGCAAAGTAATGGTCAAAATTCTCCAAGTCAGGCTTCAACAGCATGGGAACCATGAACTTCCAGATGTTCAAGCTGGATTTAAAAAAGACAGAAGAATCAGAGATCAAATTGTTAACATCTGTTGGATCATAGAAAAAGCAAGAGAATTCCAGGAAAACATCTACCTCTGCTTCATTGACTATGCTAAAGCCTTTGACTGTGTGGATCACAACAAACTGAAAAATTCTTAAAGAGATAGGAATATCAGATCACCTTACCTGCCTCCTACAAAACCTGTATGCAGGTCAAGATGCAATAGTTAGAACTGGACATGGAACAATGGACTATTCAAAATTGGGAAAGGAGTACATCAAGGCTGTATGTTGTCACCCTGAATATTTAACTTATTTGCAGAGTACATCATGTGAAACGCTCAGCTGGATGAAGCACAAGCTGGAATCAAGATTGCTGGGAGAGATATCAGTAACATCAGAGATGCAGATGACACCATCCTTATGGCAGAAAGTGAAGAGGAACTAAAAAGCCTTTTGATGAAGGTGAAAGAGGAAAGTGAAAAAGCAGGCTTAAAACTCAACATTCAAAAAAAAAAAAACCATGAAGATCATGGCATCTGATTCTATCATTTCATGACAAATAGATGGGGAAACAGTGGAAACAGTGGCTGACTTTATTTTTCTGGGCTCCAAAATCACTGCAGATGGTGATTGCAGCCATGAAATTAATAGATGCTTACTCCTTGGACAGATAGTTATGGCCAACCTAGACAGTATATTAAAAAGCAGAGACATTACTTTGCCAACAAAGGTCCATCTAGTCAAGGCTATGGTTTTTCCAGTAGTCATGTATGGATGTGAGAGTTGGACTATAAAGAAAGCTGAGCCCTGAAGAATTGATGCTTTTGAACTATGGTGTTGGAGAAGACTCTTGAGAGTCCCTTGGACAGCAAGGAGATCCAACCAGTCCATCCTAAAAGAGATCAGTCCTGGGTATTCATTGTGAGGACTAATGTTGAAGCTGAAACTCCAATACTTTGGTCACCTGATGCAAAGAGCTGACTCATTGGAAAAGACCCTGATGCTGGGAAAGATTGAGCGCAGGAAGAGAATGGGATGACAGAGGATGAGGTGGTTGGATGGCATCACCGACTCAATGGGTTTGGGTGGACTCTGGGAGTTGATGATGGACAGGGAAGCCTGGCATGCTGAGGTTCAGGGGGTCAAAAAGAGTCAGACATGACTGAGTGACTGAACTGACTGACTGACTTGACAATTCCTTGGACAGCAAGGAGATCCAACTAGTCCATCCTAAAGGAGATCAGTCCTGGGTGCTCACTGGAAGGACTGATGCTGAAGTTGAATCTGCAATATTTGGTCCACCTGATGTGATGAAGTGACTAATTAGAGAAGACTGTGATCTGAGAAAGACTGAAGGGAGGTGGAGAAGGGGATGACAGAGGATTGCATGGTTGGATGGCATCACTGATTCAATGGACAGGACTTTGAGCAAGGTCTGGGAGATTGTGAAGGAAAACCTGGCATGCTACAGTCCATGGGGTTGCTAAGAGTTGAACCCGGCTGACAACTGAACAACAAGTGCTGTTTGGAGTTGGAGGGGCTACAGCCAAAGCCAGGTGCAATCGGGTGTCTCTAAGCTCGGTGGCTATCAGTGTTCTATGAGGGACAGGGTCAGGTACTGGAGCAGCTGGATCAGGGACCCTGAGAGAGTTGGGCTTCTCCTGGCCATGAGGGCAGCCTTTACCTTGACTGGCGTCTTGACTGGGGCCTGAGGACTTGAGGCTGCACTTCTTGGGTGGTTTCCCTTTTCCCCTAGCATATGTGGTATGGTTAGAGATTGTCTGGGGCTATGGTGCAGATACACGACTGAGCTAGTTTTGCTCTCTTCCAAGTGTGTGCAGGAACGTGTGGGTGGCAGATGGCACTCCTTGCTTTAGGCTAGTTTAATTCCCTCACAAGTGACTGCACTGATGCAGGTGGACTGACAGTGGCAGACTGCATCTTGTTCAGAGGCATATCTGGGGATCTGAGTTGACTCTGTTCCCTCCACTTGTGTACATCTTTATTGGCCATAGCAGCTTTTGCCTTAGTGGGGAGCAGTACTGGACCAGGAGGGGCTGGAACAGGAGCTCAGTGCAGGCTGGAGGTGTGCTAGGCTTGTCCTGGCAGGCTGGCCACAGCCTGGGTTAGATTTCAGTCTGCTTCTTCAATGCCATTGAGATGGGAATCCAAGTTCTTGTCTGCAGAGCTGAAGAATGGAATATGCGGACATACAGACAATCATGGTAGAGAGTGAATAGGATTTATTAGTTTTATTAGGATTTATTTATTATAAAGGAGGAAAGTACAAAGCTCTCAGTATAGACATTAGAGGGGGTAAAGAGTTCCCCTAAGGTGGGACTTACAGTAGGTTTTATATCCTTCCTTAAATCAAATTATTTCTAACCACTCAATTTAAAGGTCAAGATACTTAACATCTGTATGGCTTCTCTTGATTCTTGGATTAAGTCACCACCTTTTTCATGCCCTCTGGCCATTTTATGATGGACCAGGTATATGGGCTTAAGATTAATGATCACCAGTTGTTTTTCCCTCAAGCATATGGAACAGAATTTAATTACTGCCCTTCCCTGGATTTTATGCAAAGATGGGCTCAATGAAGGACAGAAATGGTAGGGACCTAACAGAAGCAGAAGATATTAAGAAGAGGTGGCAAGAATACACAGAAGAACTGTACAAAAAAGATCTTCACAACCCAAATAATCATGATGGTGTGATCACTCACCTAGAGCCAGACATCCTGGAATGTGAAGTCAAGTGGGCCTTAGAAAGCATCACTACAAACAAAGTTAGTGGAGGTGATGGAATTCCAGTTGAGCTATTTCAAATCCTGAAAGATGATGCTGTGAAAGTGCTGCACTCAATATGCCAGCAAATTTAGAAAACTCAGCAGTGGCCACAGGACTGGAAAAGGTCAGTTTTCATTCCAATCCCAAAGAAAGGCAATGCCAAAGAATGCTCAAACTATAGCACAATTGCACTCATTTCACACGCTAGTAAAGTGATGCTCAAAATTCTCCAAGCCAGGCTTTAGCAATATGTGAACCGTGAACTTTCAGTTTAAGCTGGTTTTAGAAAAGGCAGAGGAACCAGAGACCAATTGCCAACCTGCTGGATCATCGAAAGAGCAAGAGAATTCCAGAAAACCATTTATTTCTGCTTTATTGACTATGCCAAAGCCTTTGACTGTGTGGATCATAACAAGCTGTGGAAAATTCTTAAAGAGATGGGACTACCAGACCATCTGAAATTTCTCTTGAGAAACCTGTATGCAGGTTAGGAAGCAACAGTTAGAACTGAACATGGAACAACAGACTGCTTCCAAATAGGAAAAGGAGTCTGTCAAGGCTGTATATTGTCACCCTGCTTATTTAACTTATACGCAGAGTACATCATGAGAAACGCTGGACTGGAAGAAGCACAGGCTGGAATCAAGATTGCTGGGAGAAATATCAATAACATCAGATATGCAGATAACACCACCCTTATGGCAGAAAGTGAAGAAGAACTCAAGATCCTCTTGAAAGTGAAAGAGGAGAGTGAAAAAGTTGGCTTAAAGCTTAACATTCAGAAAACTAAGATCATGGTATCTAGTCCCATCACTTCATGGGAAATATATGGGGAAACAGTGGATCAGTGGCAGACTTAATTTTTGGGGGGCTCCAAAATCACTGCAGATGGTGATTGCAGCCATGAAATGAAAAGATGCTTACTCCTTGGAAGGAAAGTTATGACCAATCTAGACAGCATATTAAAAAGCAGAGACATTATTTGCCAAAAAATGTCCGTCTAGTCAAGGCTATGGTTTTTCCAGTAGTCATGTATGGATGTGAGAGTTGGACTATAAAGAAAGCTGAGCGCCGAAGAATTGATGCTTTTGAATTGTGGTGTTGGAGAAGACTCTTGAGAGTCACTTGGACAGCAAGGAGATCCAACCAGTCCATCCTAAAGAAGGTCAGTCCTGGGTGTTCGTTGGAAGGATTAATGTTGAAACTGAACCTCCAATACTTTGGTCACCTGATGCGAAGAGCTGACTCATTGGAAAAGACCCTGATGCTGGGAAAGATTGAGGGCAGGAGGAGAAGGGGAAGACAGAGGATGGGATGGTTGGATGGCATCACCGACTCGATGGGCATGGGTTTGGGTGGACTCTGGGAGTTGGTGATGGACAGGGAGGCCTGGTGTGCTGCAGTCCATGGGGTGGCAAAGAGTCGGACAGGACTGAGTGCTTGAACTGAACTGAACTGAACTTTCCTGGATCTGAGTGCTGCTAATTTTTCAGACTAAAGACACATTCCAGGAATTTAGGACAATAGAGCAGGACGTTTACTGAAAACAAGACTGAGATCTGAGAGGTCTACACTGACTGCCTCTTGATATGTACCTCAATCCCCGCCTTTAGAGGTGGAGACTCTAACTGCCATTATGGGGAAAGGGGCGATGATGGATCTGACTTCTCTGGGCTGTGTAGGGGCATTACTGAGGGCTGGCAGTGAGGTCTCCACCTGTTGGACGATCTCGTAGACCTTGGTATGTCACTTTAGGCTCCATTTCCATAACCATTTGAAGTTTGACAGCTTCTATTCGAGACATTACAAAGCAAGAGAGACAGTTTTGAATACAAGGGCCAAAAAGCAATAAAGGCAAAATAAGGTTTCCCATCAGGACCAAGGGTTTCCACCAGTTGGAAATTGATAGCCAATTCCACAGGGCAGTCCCAGAAGGAGAAGTGGAATCAGCCATTGCTTAGACTTGACTTTTCATATCTTTTGAAAATCGGGTCCTTCTAAGAGTGATAGTAACCAAGGCAGTCTGTGAATGGAGGATAATGGTAGGGCTCCACAGACCCAGCAGCCTGATCGATTTTGGAACATTGCATAAGAATGTGCCCATGAAATGAAAACATTATCCTGTGTCCAATCTAAAGGGACTTGAGAGGTCATTATTACATTAAGAAGGACAAAATAGAGTAATGTGTGTCTGAGCATGTTGTGTTAGAAGAGTTACTTACCTGGATCCTTCTCGAACAGTCCTTTCAATCCTTCTAAGGGGGTGTAGTGGTATTCCAAACGCTGAGAATTTTCCTGTGAATTTTCCTCTGGGGGTGTTGGATGGTCCTCGTGATTTTTCTCCAGGAGAATTCCAAGGCTTTATTGGTGTGTGATGAATTGAGGCATGGATACCTGTAACCTTAACAGTGGTGGGTAGCGAGAATAATAGAATAGTATCCCTCCTATGTGGGAGTTAAGGGGAGACTATTGTCAGAAATCAGGTTCCCAGGATCATATAAGGACTTTTTATTTTCTTTTGGTTATGAGATCCCATTTACTAGGGATTGTAACTTTTTGAAAAGAAGCTAAGTTAATGACATGTTTTGTAAGTTCAGCCATTTTTTGGTCTAGAAATAAATGATTTTTGAGAAATGGCCTCCCATATAGCATTTCAAAAGGGCTAAGTACCTGTGACTGTGGAGTATTTCTTTTTTTAAAAAAATTTAATTATTTTTTAATTTTCTTCACATTATTGTGTTGGTTTTGCCATACAGTGACATGCTCCCCTTCCAGAACCCCCCTCCCACCTCCATCCAGATTCCCTCTCTCTGGGTCATCCCGGTGCACCAGCTGTGAGCATCAAACCTGGGCTGGCAATTGATTTCACATATGATAATTAACATGTTTCAATGCCGTTCTCCCATATCATCCCACCCTTGCCCTCTCCCACAGAGTCCAAAAGACTGTTCCATACATCTGCGTTTCTTTTGCTGTCTCGCATACAGCGTTCTTGTTACCATCTTTCTAAATTCCATATATATGCGTTAGTATACTATATTTTTGTTTTTCCCTCTGGCTTACTTCACTCTGTATAATAGGCTCCAGTTTTGTCCACCTCAGTAGAACTGATTCAAATGAATTCTTTTTAATGGCTGAGTAGTATTCCATTGTGTATATGTACCACAGCTTTCTTATCCATTCATCAGTTGATGGGCATCTAGGTTGCTTCCATGTCCTGGCTATTGTAAACAATGTGGCGATGAACATTGGGGTACACCTGTCTCTTTCAATTCTGGTTTCCTTGGTGTGTATGCCCAGCAGTGGGATTGCTGGGTCATATGGCAGGTCTATTTGCAGTTTTTTAAGGAATCTCCACACTGTTCTCCATAGTGGCTGTACTAGTTTGCATTCCCACCAACAGTGTAAGAGGGTTCCCTTTTCTCCACATCCTCTCCAGCATTTATTGCTTGTAGACTTTTGGATGGCAGCCATTCTGACTGGTGTCAAGTGGTATTTCATTGTGGTTTTGATTTGTATTTCTCTGATAATGAGTGATGTTGAGCATCTTTTCATGTGTTTGTTAGCCATTTTTATGTCTTCTTTGGAGAAATGTCTGTTAAGTTCTTTGGCCCACTTTTTGATTGGGTTGTTTATTTTTCTCGAATGGAGCTGCAGGAGTTGCTCATATATTTTTGAGATTAATTGTTTGTCCTTTGCTTCATTGGCTATTATTTTCTCCCATTCTGAAGGCTGCCTTTTCACCTTGCGTATAGTTTCCTTTGTTGTGCAGAAGCTCTTCATTTTAATTAGGTCCCATTTGTTTATTTGTGCTTTTATTTCCAATATTCTAGGAGGTGGGTCATAGAGGATCCTGCTTTAGTTTATGTCGGAGAGTGTTTTGCCTATGTTTTCCCCTAGGAGTTTTATAGTTTCTGGTCTTATGTTTAGATCTTTGATCCATTTTGAGTTTACTTTTGTGTATGGTGTTCAAAAGTGTTCTAGTTTCATTCTTTTACAAGTGGCTGTCCAATTTTCCCAGCACCACTTGCTAAAGAGATTGTCTTTTCTCCATTGTACATTCTTGCCTCCTTTGGCAAAGATATGGTGTCCATAGGTGTGTGGATTTATCTCTGGGCTTTCTATTTTGTTCCATTGATCTATATTTCTGTCTTTGTGCCAGTACCATACTGTCTTGATGACTGTGGCTTTGTAGTATAGCCTAAAGTCAGGCAGGTTGATTCCTCCAGTTCCATTCTTTCTCAAGATTGCTTTGGCTATTTGAGGTTTTTTGTATTTCCATACAAATTGTGAAATTATTTGTTCTAATTCTCTGAAAAGACCTCTGGTAGCTTGAAGGAATTGCATTGAATCTATAGATTGCTCTGGGTAGTATACTCATTTTCACTATATTGATTCTTCCAATCCATGAACACGGTATATGTCTCCACCTATTTGTGTCCTCTTTGTTTATTTCATCAGTGTTTTATAGTTTTCTATATATAGGTCTTTTGTTTCTTTAGGTAGATATACTCCTAAGTATTTTATTCTTTTTGTTTCGATGGTGAATGGAACTGTTTCCTTAATCTTTCTTTCTGTTTTCTCATTGTTAGTGTATAGGAATGCAAGGAATTTCTGTGTGTTGATTTTGTATCCTGAAACTTTACTATATTCACTGATTAGCTCTAGTAATTTTCTGGTAGAGTCTTCAGGGTTTTCTATGTAGAGGATCATGTCATCTGCAAACAGAGAGAGTTTTACTTCTTCTTTTCCAATCTGGATTCCTTTGATTTCTTTATCTGCTCTGATTGCTGTGGCCAAGACTTCCAAAACTATGTTGAAGAGTAGCAGTGAGAGTGGGCACTCTTGTCTTGTTCCTGACTTCAGGGGAAATGCTTTCAGTTTTTCACCATTGAGGATAATGTTTGCTGTGGGTTTGTCATATATAGCTTTTATTATGTTGAGGTATGTTCCTTCTATTCCTGCTTTTTGGAGGGCTTTTATCATAAATGGATGTTGAATTATGTCAAAGGCTTTCTCTGCATCTATTGAGATAATCATGTGGTTTTTATTTTTCAATTTGTTAAGGTGGTGTATTACATTAATTGATTTGTGGATATTGAAGAATCCTCGCATCCCTGGGATAAAGCCTACTTGATCATGATGTATGATCTTTTTAATGTGTTGTTGGATTCTATTTGCTAGAATTTTGTTAAGGATTTTTGCATCTATGTTCATCAGTGATATTGGCCCGTAGTTTTCTTTTTTTGTGGCATCTTTGTCAGGTTTTGGAATTAGGGTGATGGTGGCCTCATACAAAGAGTTTGGAAGTTTACCTTCCTCTGCAATTTTCTGGAAGAGTTTGGGTAGAATAGGTGTTATATCTTCTCTAAATTTTTGGTAGAATTCAGCTGTGAAGCCATCTGGTCCTGGGTTTTTGTTTGTTGGAAGATTTCGGATTACGGTTTCAATTTCCATGCTTGTGATGGGTCTGTTAAGATTATCTATCTCTTCCTGGTTTAGTTTTGGAAAGTTGTACTTTTCTAAGAATTTATCCATTTCTTCCAAGTTGTCCAGTTTATTAGCATATAGTTGCTGATAATAATCTCTTATGATCCTTTGTATTTCTGTGTTTTCTGTTGTGATCTCTCCATTTTCATTTCTAATTTTGTTGATTTGATTCTTCTCCCTTTGTTTCTTGATGAGTTTGGCTAATGGTTGATAATAGTTGAAAACTTCCCTAAAATGGGAAAGGAAATAGTCACCGAAGTCCAAGAAACCCAGAGAGTCCCAAACAGGATGAACCCAAATAAAACACCCCAAGAAACATATTAATCAAATTAACAAAGATCAAACACAAAGAGCAAATATTAAAAGCAGCAAGGGAAAAAAAACCAAATAACTCACAAGGGGAATCCCATAAGGATAACAGCTGATCTCTCAAAAGAAACACTTCAGGCCAGAAGGGGATGGCAGGACATACTTAAAGTCATGAAAGAAAATAATCTACAACCCCAATTACTGTACCCAGCAAGGATCTCATTCAAATTTGAAGGAGAAATCAAAAGGTTTACAGACAAGCAAAAGCTGAGAGAATTCAGCGACACCAACCCAGTGCTCCAACAAATGCTAAAGGATCTTCCCTAGACAGGAAACACGGATAGGGTATATAATCTTGAACCCAAAACAATAAAGTAAATGGCTATGGTATCATATTTATCAATAATTACCTTAAATGTAAATGGGTTGAATGCCCCAACCAAAAGACAAAGATTGGCCGATTGGATACAAAAACAAGACCCCTATATATGTTGTCTACAAGAGACCCACCTCAAACCTAGGGACACATATGGACTGAAAGTTAAAGGCTGGAAAAAGTTATTCCATACAAATAAAGAACAAAAGAAAGCAGGAGTGGCAATACTCATATCAAATAAATTAGACTTTAAAAAAAAGGCTGTGAAAAGAGATAAAGATGGACATTACATAATGATCAAAGGATCAATCCAAGAAGAAGATAAAACAATTATAAATATATATGCACCCAACATAGGAGCACCACAATATGTAAGGCAAATGCTAACAAGTATGAAAGGGGAAATTAACAACAACACAATAATAGTGGGAGACTTTAATACACCACTCACACTAATGGATGGATCAACTAAACAGCAGATTAACAAGGAAACTCAAACTTTAAATGATACAATAGACCAGTTAGACCTAATAGATATCTATAGGACATTCCACCCCAAAACAATGAATTTCACCTTTTTCTCAAGTGCACGTGGGATCTTCTCCAGAATAGATCACATCCTGGGCTGGAAATCTAGCCTTGGTAAATTCAAAAAAATTGAAATCATTCCAAGCATCTTTTCTGACCACAATGCAGTGAGATTAGATATCAATTACAGGAGAAAAACATTTAAAAATTCCAACATATGGAGGCTCAACAACACACTGCTGATTAACCAACAAATCACAGAGGAAATAAACATAGAAATCAAAATATGCATAGAAATGAATGAAAATGAAAACACAACAACCCAAAACCTATGGGACACTGTAAAAGCAGTGCTAAGGGGAAAGTTCATAGCAATACAAGCTCACCTCAGGAAACAAGAAAAAAGTCAAATAAATAACCTAACTTTACACCTAAAGCAACTAGAAAAGGAAGAAATGCAGAAGCCCAGGTTTAGTAGAAGGAAAGAAATCTTAAAGATCAGGGCAGAAATAAATGCAAAGGAAACAAAAGAGACCATAGCAAAAATCAACAAAGCCAAAAGCTGATTCTATGAGAAGATAAACAAAAATGGAGTATTTCTTATTCTCACTAGAGCTAAGGGAAATAATGAAGTCCAGGAAAGGTGAGTCTCTTGTGAGAGTTTTTGTAAATGTCTCTTTATTATATCATTAGCTTCTTCTACCTTCCCAGAGGATTGAGGTCTCCAGGCACAATGTAAGTGAAATTCAATTCCTAGGGCCTGGGAGAGGCCCTGTGTTAATGTAGCCTTAAAGGCAGGGCCATCGTCATTTTGAATTCCGCACATCAGGCCATGATCTCATGTGTTAAAGTTTTAATAACTTCTTTTGCTTGTTCTGTTCTACAAGGGAATGCCTCTATCCACCCCGTAAATGCATCAACCCAGACCAGTAGGTATTGAGGTCTTTGACTTTTGGCATATGAGTGAAGGCAATCTGCTAGTTCTCTCCAGGCTATCTTCCTCTTTGCTGTAAGCTTGGGAGAGCTGACTGATCATTATGGGGACTATTCTTTTGACAGACTTTACATCCTTTAAAAATCTGGCTTATAGTTTTTATTAATCCTTTTCCCTTGAAAAAACCCTTAGCAAGTTGGTAAGTATTTTCAATTCCCAAATGGAAAGTTTGATGTAGAGTTTTAAGAATTTTCCATTGAGTGCTAGAGGGCAAAACAAGTTTTTCATCCTCTGTTTGGAGCCATCCAGAGGGGAGTAGACTATCTCCATGAGAAGCAGAGTGTTTAAGTTCTTCGGGAGAATACTGGGGTTTTATGTCAGTGGGGATCTTATCCCAAAGGAGGGGAGCCTGAGTATTAAAAGACTGGATGGCTGTCTTTCTTGCTTGTTGATCAGCTCGCCTATTTCCCTCTGTTACATCGGAATCATCCCTTTGATGGTCCCAGAAGTGTATGACTGCCAATTCTCTGGGTAGTTTAATTGCATCTAAGAGGTGCATAGTTTCTTAGTAGTATTTAATGGGACTGCCATTTGTGGTTTTAAAGTTTTGTTCCTTCCAGATAGTAGTGTGAGCATGAAGGACTACGTAAGCATATTTAGGGTCAGTATAGATGCTCTCTCTCTTGTCAGTCTCCAGCTCTAAGGCTCTGGTTAAAGCAATCAATTCAACTAGCTGAGTGCTAGTTCCAGCGGGTAGGGGATCATTCTAATATTTTAGATGATGTGACCACTGTGTATCTCGTCTTAATGTTCTCTTTTTCCATGGGGGACCTGCCATCTGTAAATACAGTTTCATCAGGATTTTCTAAAGGCTTGTCTTTTAGGTCCTCCCTGGCTGAGTCATTTAAAGCTGGGACTTGATGGGAATCGTGTTCTGGCTTCTCATCTATGATTCAGGAAGGAATGTTGCTGTGTTTAAGGCTGAGCAAGTTTTTAGCTGAATTATGAGTCCTTCTAAGAGCAGGGATTGGTATCTGAGAGTCAGATTATCAGATAACCATAGCCCTTCCTTAAACCTTGAAATTCCAGAGTTAGTATGTGAAGTATAGACTGTCAGATATTGGCCTATAATTAACTTAGTAGCTTCAGGAATTAATAGAGCTACTGAGGCTGCTGTTGGTAGACAATGTGGCTATGCTTGGGCCATAGAATTGAGCTCTTTGCTTAAATAAGAAACAGGTTGTTGTGAGCTTCCTTCGGGCTGAGTTAGAACTTCCAGTGCTATTCCTGATCTCTCTGTTACAAAAAGATTAAATTGGTCTCCTATAGGCAGGCCAATGAACAATATGAAAAGGCAAAAAGATAGGACATTATCTTTTTCAGATGAACTCCCCAGGTTGGTAGGTGCCCAATATGCTACTGGAGATCAGTGGAGGACTAACTCCAGAAAGAATGAAGAGATGGAGCCAAAGCAAAAACAACAGCCAGTTGCGGATGTGACCAGTGATGGAGGTGAAGTCCGATGCTGTAAAGAGCAATGCCGCATAGGAATCTGGACTGTTAGGCCCATGGTGCTGCTGCTGCTGCTAAGTTGCTTCAGTCGTGTCCGACTCTGTGTGACCCCATAGACGGCAGCTGACCAGGCTTCCCCGTCCCTGGGATTCTCCAGGCAAAAACACTGGAGTGGGTTGCCATTGCCTTCTCCAATGCATGAAAGTGAAAAGTGAAAGGGAAGTCGCTCAGTCGTGTCTGACTCTTAGCGACCCCATGGACTGCAGCCCACCAGGCTCCTCCGTCCATGGGATTTTCTAGGCAAGAGTACTGGAGTGGGGTGCCAGTGCCTTCTCCTGTTAGATCCATGAATCAAGGCAAATTGGAAGTGGTCAAACAGGAGATGGCAAGAGTGAATGTCGACATTTTATGAATCAGCAAACTAAAATGGACTGGAATGGGTGAATTTAACTCAGATGATCATTATATCTACTACTGTGGGCAGGAATCCCTTAGAAGAAAGGGAGTAGCCATCATGGTCAACGAAAGAGTCCAAAATGCAGCACTTGGATGCAATCTCAAAAATGACAGAATGATCTCTGTTTGTTTCTAAGGCAAACCATTCAATATCACAGTAATCCAAGTCTATGCCCTGGCCGATAATGCTGAAGAAGCTGAAGTTGAACAGTTCTATGAAGACCTACAAGACCTTCTAAAACTAACATCCAAAAAAGATGTCCTCTTCATTTTACAGGACTGGAACGCAAAAGTAGGAAGTCAAGAAACACCTGGAGTAATAGGCAAATTTAGCCTTGGAGTACAGAATGAAGCAGGGTAAAGGCTAACAGAATTTTGCCAAGAGGATGCACTGGTCATAGCAAACACCCTCTTCCACCACACAAGAGAAGACTTTACCCATAGACATCACAAGATGGTCAGTACCAAAATCAGATTGATTATATCCTTTGGAGTCAAAGATGGAGAAGCTCTATACAGTCAGCAAAAACAAGACCGGGAGCTGTCTGTGGCTCAGATCATGAACTCCTTTTTGCCAAATTCAGATTTATATTGAAGGAAGTAGGGAAAACCACTAGACCAGGTATGACCTAAATCAAATCCCTTATGATTACACAGTGGAAGTGACAAATAGATTCAAGGGATTAGATCTGATAGAGAGAGTGCCTGATGAACTATGGATGGAGGTTCATGACATTGTATAGGAGGCAGTAATCAACACCATCCCCAAGAAAAAGAAATGCAAAAAGGCAAAATGGTTGTCTGAGGAGGCCTTACAAACAGCTGTAAAAAGATGAGAAGTGAAAGGCAAAGGAGAAAAGAAAAGATATACTCATTTGAATGCAGAGTTCCAAAGAATAGCAAGGAGAGAAAAAAAAAAGGCTTACTCAGTGATCAATGCAAAGAAATAGAGGAAAACAATAGAATGGGAAAGATTAGAGATCTCTTCAAGAAAATTAAAGATACCAAGGGAACTTTCCATGCAAAGGTGGGCATAATAAAGGACAGAAATGGTAGGGACCTGACAGAAGCAGAAGATATTAAGAAAAGGGTGCAAGAATACACAGAAAAACTATACAAAAATGATCTTCATGACCCATATAATCATGACGGTGTGATCACTCACCTAGAGCCAGACATCTTGGAGTGTGGCCTTACGAAGCATCACTATGAACAAGGCTAGTGGAGGTGATGGATTCCAGTTGAGCTACTTCAAATCCTAATAGATGATGCTGTGAAAGTGCTGCACTTAACATGCCAGCAAATTTGGAAAACTCAGCAGTGGCCTCAGGACTGGAAAAGCTCAGTTTTCATTCCAATCCCAAAGAAGGGCAATGCCAAAGAATGCTCTAACTACCCCTTAATTGCACTCATCTCACATGCTAGCAAAGTAATGCTTACAATTCTCCAAGCCTTGCTTCAACAGTATGTGAACCATGAACTTCCAGATGTTCAAGCTGGATTTAGAAAAGGCAGAGGAACCAGAGATTAAATGCCAACATCTGCTGGATCATCGAAAAAGTGAGGGAGTTCAAGAAAAACATCCACTTCTGCTTTATTGACTATGCCAAAGCCTTGACTGTGTGGATCACAACAGACTGTGGAAGATTCTTCAAGAGATGGGAATACCAGACCACCTGACTGGCCTTCTGAGGAATCTGTATGCAGGTCAAGAAGCAACAGTTAGAACTGGACATGGAACAACAGACTGGTTCCACATAGGAAAATGAGTACTTCAAGGCTGTATATTATCACCCTGCTTATTTATCTTATATGTAGAGTACATTATGAGAAATGCTGGGCTGGAGGAAGCACAAGGTGGAATCAAGATTGCCAGGAGAAATATCAATAACCTCAGATATGCAGATGACACCACCCTTATGGCAGAAAGAGAAGAATAACTAAAGAGTCTCTTGATGAGAAGTAAATGAAGAGAGTGAAAAAGTTGGTTTAAAACAACATTCAGAAAACTAAGATCATGGCTTCTGGTCCCATCACTTCATGGCAAATAGAAGGGGAAACAGTTGAAACAGTGAGAGACTTTATTTTTGAGGCTCCAAAATCACTGCAGATGGTGACTGCAGCCATGAAATTAAAAGATGGCTGCTCCTTGGAAGAAAAGTTATCACCAACCTAGACAACATATTAGAAAGCAGGGATATTACTTTGCCAACAAAGGTCTGTCTAGTCAAAGCTATCATTTTTCCAATAGTCATGTATGGATGTGATAGCTGGGCCATAAAGAAAGCTGGGCACTGAAGAAATGATGCTTTTGAACTGTGGTGTTGGAGAAGAATCTTGAAAGTCCCTGGGAATGCAAGGCGATCCAACCAGTCCATCCTAAAGGAGATCAGTCCTGGGTGTTCATTGGAAGGACTGATGCTGAAGCTGAAACTCCAATACTTTGGCCATCTGACTCATTTGAAAAGATCTTGATGTTGGGAAAGATTGAAGGCAGGAGCAGAGGGTACGAGAGAGGATGAGATGGTTAGATGGCATCACTGACTCAATGGACATGAATTTAAGTAAACTGGGGGTTGATGATGGACAGGGAGGCCTGGCATGCTGTGGTCCACGGGGTCGCAAAGAGTTGGACACAACTGAGTGACTGAACTAAACTGAACCGAATACAGGCTAAAAGTGTTAAATGCATGTATTTCTCCAGGTTCCTATTGTAATACCTTTGGTCCTGATTGTTGAGTGTCTTTTAGTAACTTATATAAAGGTCGAGGCAACTCTCCATATCTTGGAATCTAAATCCCTTGGTAGCCAGTTATGCCAAGGAAACCACGGAGTTGTCTAAGAGTGTTAGGGAGAGAATGTTGTAAAATGGGTTCCATTCTTTCTTTTCCCAGGAGTCAAACTCCATGAGAGAGTTTGATCCTAAATATTTGAATTCTTCTTGGCACATTGGAGCTTTTGATTTTTGTATCTTGTAGCCACATAAAGCTAGAATTAAGAAGGTCACAGGGGACTTGGTTACATTTTTTCTCTGTGTCCTCACAAAGGAGAATATCATCTACATCTTGATTGACTTCTATAGACTCAGCTGCCTAAAGGCAGCTAGGTCTTTGGTGAAAGCCTGTCTGAACAAGTGAGAGCTATCTCTAAATCCTTGAGGCAACACTGTCCAAGTTAATTGAGTAGAGTAATCAGATGGATCCTCAAAAGCAAACAAAAATTGTAAACTTTGAGTTAAAGGTATGCCTCCCTGCAAAAATAAAGGCATCTTTTAAATCTAAAACGGTATAAAAAAGTGGCTGTTTTGGGGATTTGGGAGAGTACAGGATGGGGTTAGGCACGACAGGATGTTATGGAATTACAACTTCAAAAATAAGGCGAAGGTCCTGAATTAGTCATTCCCTACTAGGTTTTGGATTCCCAGAATAGGTCTGTTACAAGGGTTGTTACATTTGATTAAGAGCCTCTGTCCTTTGAGGTTTTCAATCAAGGGAATGAGTCCCCGCTTTGCCTCTGACTCTGGAGGGTGTTGTTTCTGGTGAGGAAAGTTATTAGGATTTTTAAGAATTATCTCTACTGGTTGAGCTGAGATGGCTCTTCCTATGTTTCCTCTGGTTGCCCAGACTTCAGGGTTAATGTCTACTTCTGTCAGGGTTGTAAGTACACATTTTCTGTAGATCTCATCCCCATATGAATTGAAGGTTGTATTTTAGATAGACTATCTCTTCCTCGGATGAGGGTTGGGCTTTCCGGTATTATCAGAAAGGCATGAGAAAAAAGAATGAAATCCCAGTTACAAGTCAGCTCTTGTGTAAAGAATTTTGTGATTGGCTTTCCAGAAATGCCACGTGTAGCAGCTGACTTAGTAGAAGGAAGACCCGGATTAGAGAGGAGGTCTGAGAAAGTGGCTTCTGTGTCGAGTGGGGAGTTAACAGGACGGCTGCCTACAGTCAGGGTCACCCGAGGCTCCTGTGCAGTGGTGAGGACAGGAGACAAAGTGGGAAGCCCAGGCCACGTGAATCTTGATCCTGGGTCTGAGTTTCTGACCCCTGAAACCTGCATCCCTTGGGACAGTTCTTCCAGTGATCTCCTTTGCAAGTGGGGCAAGGCCTCAGTGGTGGCCTCTGCTTGTCTTGGGGGCATTGTCCCTTTAAGTGTCTGTCCTCGCCACAATGGAAGCAGGCTCCATCCAGGTTTTTGCTTTTGTCCTCCCACCTTTGGAGCCCTAAAGTTAACTCCCTGCAGGCCACAATATGAGTTTCGGCCTTTCTCTTATCTCTTTTTTTCCTTATGTTCCTCCTGATCTCTGTTAAATAATACTGATGTGGCAGCTCTTAGGAGGCACTCCAAATCCATATCAGGGCCAAAGGCCAATTTTTGGAGTTTTCTCCAAAAACCTGGAGCCCATTGAGTAATAAGTTTGTCTTTAAGAATAAGTTGGCCCTCTGGGGAATCTGGGTCCAAACAAGTGTGGTTTCTCAATGCCTGTCCGAGCCTTTCCAGAGAAGTTTGGAGTAGTTTAAGGGCTTAACTAGTGATATTTTTTAAGCCTTTCTAAATGCAAGTGATAAAGTGAATTCTCTTCCAGTCACCACTGTCTTTGTCGTGGGCCCAGTTATAGTCCGCTATGGGCACTGCCTGGAGTCCTGCAGGTAACCAGGCTGATTCACTGTCAGATCTCCCCTGCATACTAGTGGCATCCCGCTCATCTCTGCATTCCTGCACATTTTTTTTTAAAAGCTATCATTTCCTTTATTCCCCCCCCTTTTTTAAATTAGTTTTGCCATACAATGACATGATATTGCCATGGGTTTACATATGCTCCCCCTCCAGAACCCCCCTCCCTCCTCCATCCCTCCTCCTTCCCCCTGGGAAATCACGATGCACCAGCCCCGAGCATCAATCCTGGGTTGGCGATTGATTACACATATGATAATTAACATGTTTCAATGCCATTCTCCCATATCATCCCTCCCTTGCCCTCATCCACAGAGTCCACGAGTCTGTTCTATACATCTGCGTTCCTTTTGCTGTCTCGCATGCTGGGTTCTCGTTACCATCTTTATAAATTCCATATATATGCGTTAGTATACTGTATTGTTATTTTTGCTTCTGGCTTACTTCATTCTGGATAATGGGCTCCAGTTCCGTCCACCTGAGTAGAATTTATTCAAATGAATTTTTTTTTAATGCTGAGTAATATTCCATTGTGTATATGTACCACAGCTTTCTTATCCATTCGTCAGTTGATGGGCATCTAGGTTGCTTCCATGTCCTGGCTATTGTAAACAATGCAGCGATGAACATTGGGGTACATGTGGCTCTTTCAATTCTGGTTTCCTCGGTGTATATGCCCAGCAGTGAGATTGCTGGGTCATATGGCAGGTGTAGACCAAACAAAAGACGAAGAGATAGGATGTCTACCTGATAAAGAATTCCGAATAATGATAGTGAAAATGATCCAAAACCTGGAAAATAAGTTGGAGTTGCAGTTCAATAACCTGCAGGCAAGGATTGAGAAGATGCAGGTAAGCTTTAACAAGGACTTAGAAGAAATGAAAAAGAGTCAAAATACAATAAATAATGCAATAAATGAGATCAAAAACACCCTGGAGGGAACCAAGAGTAGAATAACAGAGATAGAAGATGGGGTAAGTGAGGTAGAAGACAGAATGGCAGAAATAAATGAAACAGAAAGGAAAAATGAAAAAAGAATTAAAAGAAATGAGGACAATCTTAGAGACCTCTGGGACACTATTAAACGCACCAATATTCGAATCATAGGAGTCCCAGAAGAAGAAGACAAAAAGAAAGACCATCAGAAAATTCTTGAAGAGATAATTGTTGAAAATTTCCCTAAATTGGGAAAGCAAATGACCACTCAGGTCCAAGAAACACAGAGGGTCCCAAATAGAATGAACCCCAAAACACATATTAATCAAATTAACAAATATCAAATACAAAGACCAAATATTAAAAGCAGTGAGGGAGAAGGAAAAAAAAATAACCCACAAGGGGAATCCCATAAGGATTCCTGCACATTTTTATTTTTTTAAAAATTTTAATTTATTTATTTTAATTTTCTTTACATTATTGTGTTGGTTTTGCCATACATTGACATGAATCTGCCATGGGTATACATGTGTTCCACTTCCAGAACCCCCCTTCCACCTCCCTCCAGACTCCCTCTCTCTGGGTCATCCCAGTGCACCAGCCCTGAGCATCAGACCTGGGCTGGCGATTGATTTCACATATGATGATTAACATGTTTCAATGCCGTTCTCTCATATCATCCCACCCTTGCCCTCTCCCATAGAGTCCAAAAGACTGTTCTATACATCTGCGTTTCTTTTGCTGTCTTGCATACAGGGTTCTTGTTACCATTTTTCTAAATTCCATATATATGCGTTAGTATACTGTATTGTTGTTTTTCCCTCTGGCTTACTTCACTCTGTATAATAGGCTCCAGTTTTGTCCACCTCAGTAGAACTGATTCAAATGAATTCTTTTTAATGGCTGAGTAATACTCCATTGTGTATATGTACCACAGCTTTCTTATCCATTCGTCAGTTGATGGGCATCTAGGTTGCTTCCATGTCCTGGCTATTGTAAACAATGTGGCGATGAACATTGGGGTACACGTGGCTCTTTCAATTCTGGTTTCCTTGGTGTGTATGCCCAGCAGTGGGATTGCTGGGTCATATGGCAGGTCTATTTGCAGTTTTTTAAGGAATCTCCACACTGTTCTCCATAGTGGCTGTACTAGTTTGCATTCCCACCAACAGTGTAAGAGGGTTCCCTTTTCTCCACATCCTCTCCAGCATTTATTGCTTGTAGACTTTTGGATGGCAGCCATTCTGACTGGTGTCAAGTGGTATTTCATTGTGGTTTTGATTTGTATTTCTCTGATAATGAGTGATGTTGAGCATCTTTTCATGTGTTTGTTAGCCATTTTTATGTCTTCTTTGGAGAAATGTCTGTTTAGTTCTTTGGCCCACTTTTTGATTGGGTCATTTATTTTTCTCGAATGGAGCTGCAGGAGTTGCTTGTATATTTTTGAGATTAATTGTTTGTCTGTTTCTTCATTGGCTATTATTTTCTCCCATTCTGAAGGCTGCCTTTTCACCTTGCGTATAGTTTCCTTTGTTGTGCAGAAGCTCTTCATTTTAATTAGGTCCCATTTGTTTATTTGTGCTTTTATTTCCAATATTCTGGGAGGTGGGTCATGAAGATCCTGCTTTAGTTTATGTCGGAGAGTGTTTTGCCTATGTTTTCCCCTAGGAGTTTTATAGTTTCTGGTCTTATGTTTAGATCTTTGATCCATTTTGAGTTTATCTTTGTGTATGGTGTTCGAAAGTGTTCTAGTTTCATTCTTTTACAAGTGGCTGTCCAATTTTCCCAGCACCACTTGTTAAAGAGATTGTCTTTTCTCCACTGTATATTCTTGCCTCCTTTGGCAAAGATAAGATGTCCATAAATGTGTGGATTCATCTCTGGGCTTTCTATTTTGTTTCATTGATCTATATTTCTGTCTTTGTGCCAGTACCATACTGTCTTGATGACTGTGGCTTTGTAGTATAGCCTAAAGTCAGGCAGGTTGATTCCTCCAGTTCAATTCTTCTTTCTCAAGATTGCTTTGGCTATTCGAGGTTTTTTGTATTTCCATACAAATTGTGAAATTATTTGTTCTAATTCTTTGAAAAAGACCTCTGGTAGCTTGATAGGAATTGCATTGAATCTATAGATTGCTCTGGGTAGTATACTCGTTTTCACTATATTGATTCTTCCAATCCACGAACACGGTATATTTCTCCATCTATTTGTGTCCTCTTTGATTTCTTTCATCAATATTTTATAGTTTCCTGCACATTTTTAATTACTACTTCTTTCATTGTCAGTAAGGGTGCTAGTCAGCATTAGCATAACATCTTTCCATGCCATTTCAAAAGATTGGGTTAGACTCTAGAAAACAGTTATATAATTGTCATGATCTTCAGTAAAGCATCTTAGGTCTAATTTAATCTGTCTTAAATCTGGGAAGGGGGAAGGGACATAGACTTGCGTGTGTCCCAAGTCTCCTTTAGGAACTTCCTGTAATGGAAGGAGGGAAGAATAGAGCCTAGAGATCACTGGGGTTGGGTTAGGAGCCGCTGGGGTAGGAGTTGCGGCTGGTGCTGGAGGTGCTGCTGGAGATTGTGGAGGCTCCTGTGGGCTAGGTTTGGGCAGCCTGGGTAAGGGGGACAGTTTGAACCTAAGAGTTTGGGGAACTTATAGGCAACATAGAAGGAACAAGCTGACATCTGTTGCATAAGACAGTGTTTTCTCTCAAGCAAAGAAAACCTGTATAGATGGGACTTCTGGCCATTTTCCTTCTTATAGTTGGAGGATGGCATTATAATTAAAGTAGCCCTCAGGGGGTCATTTTTCACCATCAGATAGATCAAACTGAGGCCATGCCTCAGTGCAGAAAAAGATCATATGCTTCTTTAACAGGGTGTGAGGGTCAAACTTGTTCCAGTTCTTCAATACACATTCTGAAGGCAGCTGCTTTGAGCCAGGTATGGGACTCGAACAGGCTGCTCTCGTCTGAAAGAGAGAAGGCCAGCGGCCAGCGCTCTGTCTCTTCTCTGGTTACTCCAACAGAGAGTGGCCCCTCCTTGTGGAGTGAGCCAAGAAGGAGGAATATGTATGCTCCCCTCAACTTCAGAGCACACCTGGGCTTGAGCACCCTTGTCTGGGTGCCCCGGCCTCTGTCCTCTCCCTGCCTCTACCTTCCCTTCCACCTGGAGATGGTAGGGGGAGAGCCTAGGTTGGTGGACTCCCTATGCCTAAACTGGAGCTCCCCCAAAGCAAGCTATGCAGTGCACAAGGTTAGTCGTATTCACATACACCCCAAAGTGATCCTATCATAAGTGAAAAGCCTCATGACCTCTAGATTTAGGCAAGAGAAATGGTAGATGGCCTGCGGTGCTTACTGAGGCGGCAGCCTAGCAGAGGCTTCGTTCGGCACCTCCGGGTCAATCAGCTGGTCAATACCAAGGCCCGAGGCCGCTGTCTTCTAACTCCTTCTGCCTTTGGAACTCATGCAGGCTTGTGAAACAATGAGTGGTTCAAGAGACCCTGCAGTTAGATTAGGTGAATGCCAGAGTTGAGAGGGAGTATCTGCACTTACCCTGAATTGGCGTTGAGGAATCCTGGATGGACCCCCAGAAGAGGAGATGGGAATGTGAGTTCTTGTCTGAAGAAGTGAAGAATGGAATCCACGGACACACACAAACACCCATGGCAGCAAGCGATTAGGATTTACTAAAGAGGAGGAAAGTACAAAGCTCTCAGCATAGAAACTGAGAGGGGGTAAAGAGTCCCTCTAAGGTGGGACTTACAGCAGTTTTTATATCCTTCCTTTAATTATTTCTAACCAATGTGAAGGTCAAGATTAGTCCAATTCAATCACTCAGTCGTGTCTGACTCTTAGTGACCCCATGGACTACAGCACGCCAGGCTTTCCTGTCCTTCATCAACTCCCAGAGCTTACTCAAACTCATGTACATTGAATTGGGGATGCCATCCAACCATCTCATCCTCCGTCATCCCCTTCTCTTCCCACCTTCAATCTTTCCCAGCATCACAGTCTTTTCCAATGAGTCAGTCCTTCACATCAGGTGGTCAAAGTTTCAGCTTCAGCATCAGTCCTTCCAACGAATGTTCAGGACCAATTTCCTTTAGGATGGATGGACCTGGTTTGATTTTGCAGTACAAGGGACTTTCAAGAGTTTTCTCCAACACCACAGTTCAAATGCATCAATTCTTTGGTGTTCAGCTTTCTTTATAGTCCAACTCTCACATCCATACATGACTACTGGAAAAACCATAGCTTTTACTAGATGGGCATTTGTTGGCCAAGTAAGGTCTTTGCTTTTTAATATGCTGTTTAGGTTGGTCATAACTTTTCTTCTGAGGAGCAAGTGTCTTTTAATTTCATGGCTGCAGTCACCATCTGCAGCGATTTTGGAACCCAATAAAATAAAATTTCTCACTGTTTCCATTGTTGCCCCATCTATTTGCCATGAAGTGATGGGACCAGATGCCATGAGCACTGAATGTTGAGTTTTAAGTCAACTTTTTCACTCTCTTCTTTCACTTTCATCAAGAGGTTCTTTAGTTCTTCTTCACTTTCTGCCATAAGGGTGGTGTCATCTGCATATCTGAGGTTACTGATATTTCTCCCAGCAATCCAGCTTGTGCTTCATCCAGCCCGGCATTTTGCATGATGTACTCTGCATATAAGTTAAATAAGCAGGGTGGCAATATGCAGCTTTGACGTAGTCCCGTTTAGAATCAGTCCATTGTATATTATTGGAGGTTAATTAAAATTTATTGATGAATCAATATACCTATATGATGGAGTAGCTGAGGTTTTGTTATATTTCAAAGTCACTTTAGTTTCAAATATGAATCATTTGTTATTTATGCTAAGTTTACTTTGATAAATTTACTTTAGAGAAAAGAATTAAGAATCAGCTTCATAGGGCAGATTCTATATACTACTAAGTTCTGATTAGCATTTCATAATGACTTGTAAAGGCCATATGTAGAACCTTCAATATAGAAGAGATGGCAGTGAAATCATGAGCCACAGTGGATATACACAGAAGAGAAACTACACAAAGTTTAATCTAGTTAGAACTTTGTTGACCAGAATTGTCTAAGAGAATTATCCCTTAATGCCTTAAGGCATTGGTTCTCAAAGTGTGGTCCTAGACTAGACCTAACAAGTGGGAGCTTGTTAGAAATGCGTATTTCAGGCTTCGCCTTATACTTGTTTGAATAAGAAAGTATATGAGGTTGAGTCTAGCTGTTTTAACAAGCCCTTCAGGTGCTTTTGATATTCACTGATGCTGAGAACCACTGACCTAAAACATCCTATGAATGCCATGAATTATTTTATTTCCTTAGTATCTAATACTGCTTATACACCATTCTTGGGAGATTGGAGAAAATAGTCACTCAAGTAATTATTTTTGTGTTCAGATTGAGATTATCTAAAAGGGCTCTTGGCTCTTTAGAGCTGCTATCCACCCTACAATAAGGCCAAAACAGGGCTCAAAGGCTGACACATCTGGGATCTGGAGTTCTGGACATCCAGCTGTGGGCTTGTTATCTTTGGATTCAGCCCTATCTCCAGTTTTGATCATCAATTCCCAAGCATCTCCAATTTCTTCTCACTCTCTTCCCCTGAGATGTTGTGGTTCTCTGTGATGTGGCCTCAAACTATGCATTCTCTTGGGAATTTTCTCCTGGAGGAGCCCAGGAAAGTGGCCCACATACATCTGATGGAACCTGACTCTCTTTCTGGTGCTGGTTCTATGGGGATCAGTAGCAGGAAAATGGTCCCTATGGTTGAAAGATGGAAGAATGTCATGTGTACTTAATTTAGTTAAGCCAATCAAAAGCCACTGTTCTCCAACAGGGAACAAACAGTAGTGAAAAAAAATAGGATAAAGTTTTCCACTCTTTGTTAACAGTTGTGGTAGCTTGTGGTTTACGCTTCAAGAAAGGAGAGCCCAATAACACGTGGAGGGTATTGAGGTTTGGGGGAGAACAGAGGACTAGAACACTCTGCAGGGGAAAGGGCAAGGGGAACTCTCAGGAGAAGGAGGCAAGAGAAGGGACTCAGGATAACATGTCTAATGAAAATGTTTATTAGATTGCTTTGCAGTGTGTGATGTAAGTCCTATTTTGTTGCCCATTCAGTAATTGTCAACAAAACCTACGTTGCTCATTAATCCTTCCAATATGAGTGAATTTTCTTTAGGGAGTTCAGCTAATGTTGAGTTTTGGGTGCTTAAGAACAGTAGAGTGAAAATGGAGTCCACATACGGCACATGAGTGTATGTTCAGTTGCTTCAATCGTGTCCAGCTCTGCAACCCCATGGACTGTAGCCTGCAAGGCTCCTCTGTCCATGGGATTCTCCAGGCAAAAATACTGGGTGGGTTGCCATGCCCTGCTCTAGGGGATCTTTCTAAACCAGGGATCAAACCCATGTTTCCTGAATCTCCTGTATTGGCCGGAGGGTTCTTTGCTGCTGAGCTGCAGGGATGCCTTCCATGTGGGGAAATTTGGCCTTTGGGTTCCATTAGTCTTTGAGTGTTAATTTAAAATTATTCCCACAGAGGTGATGACTCCTGGCTATTTTCTAGATTTCTTAAGACCAGAATAGACACAGTGTTTTTTTTTTTTTTTATTAGTTTTGCCATACAATGACATGATATCACCATGGGTTTACATATGCTCCCCCTCCAGGACCCCCCTCCCTCCTCCCTCCCCCCGGGAAATCTTGTTGCACCAGCCCCGAGCATCAATCCTGGGCTGGCGATTGATTAGACATATGGTAATTAACATGTTTCAATGCCATTCTCCCATATCATCCCACCCTTACCCTCATCCACAAAGTCCACGAGTCTATTCTATACATCTGCGTTCCTTTTGCTGTCTCGCATGCTGGGTTCTCGTTACCGTCTTTCTAAATTCCATATATATGCGTTAATATACTGTATTGTTGTTTTTGCTTCTGGCTTACTTCACTCTGAATAATGGGTTCCAGTTTTGTCCACCTGAGTAGAACTGATTCAAATGAATTTTTTTTTAATGCTGAGTAATATTCCATTGTGTGTATGTACCACAGCTTTCTTATCCATTCGTCAGTTGATGGGCATCTAAGTTGCTTCCATGTCCTGGCTATTGTAAACAAAGCAGCGATATAGACACAGTGTTTTAATTAAAAAGTAAATCAGAGATGCAACTAGAGATTACTGTACTGAGTGAAATAAGTCAAAAAGAGAAAGACAAATGCCATATGATATCAACTTGTGTGTAGAATCTAAAATATGACACAAATGAACATATCTACTAAACAGTAACAGGCTCACAGACATAGAGAACAGACTTGTGGTTGCCAAGGGGGTGGGGTTGGAGGAGGGAAGAATTGGGAGTTTGGGATTAGCAGTTGTAAACTATGATATATAGAATGAATACAATACAAATTCCTACTGCAGAGCACAGGGAACTATATTCAGAATCTTGTGATAAACCATAATGGAAGAGAATATGAAAAATGATATATATGTATATGCAAAACTCCATAACAAAGTCAGTTTGCTGTGTAGTAGAAATACACATAATATTGTAAATCAACTATACTTTAATTTTTCAAAAAAGTAAATTATTGATGGAGTTGCTTTAAGAAAAATTTCCAAACAGTGATACTGCTGAATATTGATATGCTTTTAAAAATAAAAAAGTATTCAAGAATCAAATGGGGATGGCTAAATTCCCTCATCTCTTTCTCTAGATCAAGGCTCCTTTACAAGATCCATTTTCATTTGATGAAAAAGATAGGAATCATGGGCCCCTTACCCAAGTCTTGTTCTATTTAACCCTGCTTAAAGATTAAAGAAGGCAGAACGCCAGAGAATTGATGCCTTCAAACTTTCCAGTAGTGCTGGAAAAGACTCCTGAAAGTCTCTTGGATGGCAAGGAAATGGAACCTTCCTTGTTGGAAGGACTGGTGCTGAAGTTGAAGCTCCAGTATTTTGATCATCTGATACACACAGCCAACTCATTGGGAAAATCCCTGATGTTGGGAAAGATTGAGCGCAGAAGGAGAGGGCATCAGAGGATGGGATGGCCGGATGGCATCACTGATGCAATGGATATGAACTTGGGCAAACTTCCGGAGACGGTGAAGGACAGGGAGGCCTGATGTGCTGCAGGCCATAGGGTCGCAAAGAGTCGGACACAACTGGGTGAGCGAACAGCAGCAACAACAGCAAGGACTATACCCTGGTCTCTTTTCCTGATATCAGCTTGGCAGGACACAGATGAAGTAGCTCACACTCCACTAGCCAGGTGGGCTGTGAGGTGGTCTTTGGCTATTGTTTACACAAAGGCTAAGGGCTTTCTCATCTCCCCCAAGTGCAGAGATAGCCTCTTCTCAATTTTTCATGTTTCTATATAGAGCTATTCTGCTTGGACTTAGCTTTCTCCATCTCACATGTTCCCATCTGCTAGTTAATCCTATTTTCCAGGCATGTGAATCTCTCATAGTGAAGATGATGATTTTGTTTGGTTGAAGTAAACAGAAACCTCCTCCAATTACAAGCATCCCCTTTCTTAGAAAGTTATTAAGATTATGATGAATAAACAACATTTTTTCTCTCACTGGAAGCTTCAGCCTTCCTCTCAAGGCACTCAAGCCAGAAATCTAGCAGCTAGCTCTCATACTTCTCCTTCCTTCGTATCTCATACCAGATTCAATGCCAAACCAAAGTAATCTTTTTTCAAGTTACAGCTAAACGTTGGCCACTTGCATCCATGTTCACTGTCACCACCCTCGTCAAAGCCCCCATTACCTCTTACCTGGACCGCTGCAACGATCTTCAGTTTGGTCTTCTGCTTTCATGGTCTCCGTTTAGTTACCACAAAGCCCACATGATGTTCTACTTGAAATGTGGAGGGAATCATGTCACTTTCCTGCCCAAAATCTTTCAGTGGTTTCTCAATGTGTTTAATAAAATCCGAACTCTGGAACAAGACTAGATAATACTTGACCGTGCTTACTTCTCTAAGCATATTTTGAGCTATTCCTTCCCCCCCACTCTGTGTTTTTCTTCACTAAATTGCTGATTTAGTGCCGCTGTATTGGGCTGAATAGTGTTTGCAGACTTCCAAAGCTTAGCCTAAAACCTTACCTGTAAGTTCTTCTGATAGCTCATACTTAACTGTACATTTTTGTGTCCTCACTCAAGCCTTTAACCTCTGGTGAACATGCACCATGAGTTTAGCTCCTGCAGCGGTATGTCTTCCCCAATTAAACTTGAAACAGTTTCCTACCTCTTCCAAGATACTAACTTGCTTTAGTTTTATGAAGAATCGTGCACATATTTCTTTTTAACATTTTTATTCTTAATCTATCACAGCATATAAGTAATGTGCTTATCATATATTTCCATAAAATATGAAATGTCTTATTTCTGCCTGGATTATCACTGAAGAGTGTCAGACATTTTAAAAACAAATCTTTATATTCTTCAGTCTTAATCTTAAAATTTTCTGAGTAATTGCTCAATGTCATGTTTTTGGGGAAATACAGTTGAGAAAATCACGACTGCAAATCACAACTAAGCTCAGAAGCCTGGTCTGTGTCCTTTTAACCATCAGAGATCCCGGAGAATGGGTAGCCAGTGTTGAACCTGTATGAAAGAAATGGTATAAAGGACACGTTCAACTGGGCTCATCAATCAGCCCCAGGTTGACGGTTTTCGCTTGTCTTTCTTAGACGGCAAACTCAAATTGGGTAATTTGAAGAGAGTTTAATAAAGTGACCTACTACAAAGGTGTAGGTAGGGGAAAGGAAGGCCAAGAAGAAATAATATGATAACTTAGGACATAGCATATAAATTTCTGTAGAGTTTGGCTCAATTTGTTACAGCAGTTAGCCTATTCTAATACATAAGTGATCTCTTAAAATTTATAGTTTATTTAAAATATATTTAAGATTATATATCTCTATATATTTCCAAATTAATTTTTAAATAGATAACAAAGGTACATAGTTCAAAAAACAAAAGGAATAAGAAGTTTACAGTAAGTCTCTCCCCTTCATTCCTTGAAGGCAACCAATCTTTTTATCTTAAATTTAAGTATAGTTGGTTTACAAAGTTGTGTTTGTTCTATGTATCACATAGTTATTCAATTTATCTATCTTCTTTTTCATGTTGCTTTCCATTATCGTTTATTGTAAGATCTTGAAAGTAGTTCCCTGTGGTGGCCCAGATGGTACAATAGGTCCTTCTTGTTTGTATATTTATATTTGGTAGTGAAGTCGCCCAGTCATGTCCAACTCCTTGCGACCCCATGGACTGTAGCCCACCAGGCTCCTGTGTCCATGGGATTCTCCAGGCAAGAATACTGGGGTGGGTTGCCATTTCCTTCTCCAGGGGATCTTCCTGACCCAGGGAGCTAACCCAGGTCTCTCACATTGCAGGCAGACACTTTAACCTCTGAGCCACCAGGGAAGCTCTCCTACATACATTTGGTAGTATGTATCTGCTAATCCCATCACGCAAAATGCTGAGCTGGATGAAGCTCAAGTTGGAATCAAGATTGCTGGGAAAATATCAGTAACCTCATATATGCAGATGATACCACCCTAAGGACAGAAAGTGAAGAGGAACTAAAGAGGCTCTTGATGAAGGTGGGAGAGTGAAAAGTCTGGCTTAAAGGTCAACATTCAAAAAATTAAGATCATGGCATCCAGTTTCATAATTTCATGGCAGATAGATGGGTAAAAATGGAAATAGTGACAGATTTTGTTTTCTTGGGCTCCAATATCACTGCAGATGGCAACTGTAGCAATGAAATTCTAAGACGCTTGCTCCTTGGAAGAAAAGCTAGACAGCGTATTAAAAAACGGATACATCGCTTTGCCGACAAAGGTCCATCTAGTCAAAGCTATGATTTTTCCAATAATCATGTTTGGATGTGAGAGTTGGACAGTAAAGAAGGCTGAGTGCTGAAGAATTGATGCTTTTGAACTGTGGAGAAGACTCTTGAGAGTCCCTTCGACAGCAAGGAAATCAAACTAGTCAATCCTAAGGAAAATCAACTTTGAATATTCATTGGAAGGACTGATGCTGAAGCTAAAACTCCAATACTTTGGCCACCTGATGTGAAGAACCGACTCATTGGAAAAGACCTTGATGCTGGGAAAGATTGAGAGCAAGAGGAGAAGGGGACGACAGAGGATGAAATGGTTGGATGGCATCACTGACTCAATGACATGATTTTGAGCAAACTCTGGGAGATAGGAAAGGACTGGGAAGCCTGGTCTGCTACAGTCCATGGGATCCACAAGGAGTCAGACACAACTGAGCAACAACAACAAATCTGCTATACCCAAACTTCTAAGGTATTCCTGTCCCCTTTTCCTTTGGTTTGTGAGTTTGTCTGTGAGTGTGATTCTGTTTTGTAGGTAAGTCCATTTGTGTCCTTGTTTTAGAGTCCACGTATAAATGACAGCATATGTATCTGTCCTTCTCTTTCTCACTTAGTATGTTCATTTTTAGGTCCATCCACGTTGTTACAAATGGCATGATACAATTCTTTTTTTTTTTGAGTAATAAATGTTCCATTGTGTATATATACCACGTCTTCTTTATCCATTCATCTGTCAGTGGATATTTAGGCTGTTTCCACGTATTGGCTGTTGTAAATAGTGTTGCCATGAACATAGCGTGCCTGTATCTTTTCAAAGTAGAGTTTTCTTTTTTTTTCTGGTGATATGCCCAGGAGTGGAAGAGGTGAATGACATTTACTCTAGGTTTAGCTTTTAGAGGCACCTCCATTCTGTTATCCAGAGTCTCTGCATCAGTTTACATTCCCACCAACAGTGCAGAAGACGAACATAACCAATCTTATCAGTTCACTGTGAACCTACCAGAGATATACTAATGTATAAACAAGCAAATAAAAATAGTTATTCTCTTTTCCCCTTTAAAACACAAATCTTAGTAAGAATTTAAGTGTTTATACTTGCTTCTAAGAATCTTATATATATTAACTCATTGACTCCTCTATAAGATATGCATTGTTGTAATTTTTAACTTATAGATGAGGAAGCTGAGGGACAGGAAAGTTTACAAGGCTTGCTTGAGATCGCACAGCAAATAAGTACTGAGAGTAGGACTTGAACTTCGGTTATCTTATTTCAGAGTCCATCTTCTTCATCGTTGTTTTGTACACCTTTGGAGATAACCAAGGTTAATGTAATTAATGCATTTTACCTATAGTAAAAAACCCTTCAGAGTGTTGTGCATGTTACTGAGTCCAAGCTTATGCTGCTCACCACACAATAGGCCAATAAATCCAAGAGACTAGGTATTGAGGCAAGGAGCATTACTTTATTTGGAAAGCCAGCCAACCAAGAAGATTGCAGACTAGTGTCTCAAAATAGCCATCTTATCGGGATCTGGATGCCAGCTTCTTTTCTAAAGCAGAGAGGAGGAGAGGTGAAGAGGTAAAGGAAAAAAGAAAAGTCAGTTAACCTTGTAAATATCTCCAGGAATGGCCAGCCTCATGGAGGGGATGTTTTAATTTCTTCCTTTCTATAGCCATCCATAGGGGGACAAGGCCCTGAATAAAAGCATTTTGATTTAACATACAGGAAGAGGGACAGTGTTCCCCAAGGCAGGCCGTTGTGTATGGATAGTACCCTTTCAGTGAACCAAAGCAACATGAAGCAAAGGTTGAAGTAAAAGAAACAGATCAAACCTGGAGTCACTTCTTTCCTATAGCATGTGCTTCCTGTGATACAAGAACACATTTTTAAAAATTCCGTTTATTCCCTTCTACTGGTTTGGAAATTATGCACTTTCTTTTAGTTATTACTCTTAAAAACATGCATTCTTACCACAACAAAGCCTATAATGAATTCCCACTCAAAATTCAGAAAGACTTTGCATTTGCTTTTGCTAGGTATCAGATGGTATCACAGACTTGGAACCGCATTAGCTTCTATACTATACCCAATTGGTATAAACCTGAATTCCAAATTCTTATAGAGCATGGCTATAGTTATCATTTCTCTGAAAATCTATTGTTATTATTTAATAATTTTTCCACTCAGAAAAGGAGCAGAAAGAGCTACTTCCCATGTTGGCTCCCTTTGTAAGGCTCTTTTCCTCAAGGCTCCCTTTCAAGTGATTCCTGACAAGATTCTCTCTAAAGCCTACTTTCTCATTCCCTGAATCAGCTAATTCTGAATCCCCCATACTCTGCGTTCCTGAAATTGGCTTTTGCTCCCAGGAGCACAACCTTTGTCTATCTCTGTAATCGTACCTTATTCTTGATTTTCTCTAGCCCTAGAGGTTTCTTGTACTTGCTTATGAGCCCAGCAATGCATTTAAAATATATTCATTATAATTCACTTAGAAGGTAGCTGATTATTTCATAATCATGGAGGAAGAGGTTTTCAGAGTGCTTTGCAGGCCATACTGCCCAGGGCTTTGTACCCTTAACAAGAATACTTTAATAGAGTCCTGACGATCTTGGAATAAAGGCTAAAATATATCTTTGACATGATCTATGAAGACCTCCTTAATGTAGACATAATTTTACATTTATTTTTGCTATCATTAAAAAATAGTTTACTTTAATTGGAGGCTAATTACTTTACAATATTGTAGTGTTTTTGCCACACATTGACATGAATCAGCCATGGGTGTACATGTGTTCCCCATCCTGAACCCCCCTCCCACCTCCCTCCCCAGCCCATCCCTCAGGGTCATCCCAGCACACCAGCCCTGAGCACCCTGTCTCATGCAACAAATCTGGACTGACGATCTGTTTCACATATGATAATATACACGTTTCAATGCTATTCTCTCAAATCATCCCACCTTCGTCTTCTCCCAGAGTCCAAATGTCTGCTCTTTACATCTGTGTGTCTCTTGCTGTCTTGCATATAGGGTCATCGTTACCATCTTTCTAAATTCCATATATATGTGTTAATATACTGTATTGGTGTTTTTCTTTCTGACTTACTTCACTCTGTATAACAGGTTCCAGTTTCAGCCACCTCATTAGAACTGATTCAAATGCATTCTTTTTAATAGCGGAGTAATGTTCCATTGTGTGAATGTACTACAGTTTTCTTATCCATTTGTCTGCCGATGGACATCTAGGTTGCTTCCATGTCCTGGCTATTGTAAACAGTGCTGTGATGAACATTGGGGTACACTTGTCTCTTTTTAATGATGTCTGGTGGCCAGCCCCCAAGGACTGCTCCCCACCCCGCTCCCCGCTGCACACAGTGATTCTCATCTCCCTGTTTTATGCCCTATGCAGTCCTTTCTCATAGGCTGACCTATGGAGCCGTGATTTTGTGGAAATGACTGGGTGACTGGGTGTGACTTTCAGGTGAGAGCATGAAAAGCAGTTTTCTTTCTGCCTTTCTCTCCTGGGTCTCTCATTCATGAAGTCATTCAAGCAACCCTGTAGGACTCCATATGGCAAAGAGCTGAAGCTTCCTATCAACAGCCATGTGAGTGAGCCATTTCCGGTCAAGCTTTCATCTGGCCAACAACTTGACTGTTTACAAACTTGAGCAAAAACAACTGAAAGAAACCACTTCTGAATTTCCTGACTCACAGAAATTGTATGAGGTGAGGTACCAATAGATAACCAATACCATGTCCATCTCTTCCCCAGCACCAAATTCCTCACAGAGCAGGGAATGTTTTTGCTTTCCATTGCATGTCCTGTGTCCAGCATATACTAAGTAACTTATAAATATTTGTTGACTCAATGAATAAAGCAATGTGCTTGTGAGGGAACCTCACAATGGAAGCTGCTGGGAAAATTACCCTGACATTATGTAGTAATGTAGTTGTTTTTGTTTTGTTTTTAAATCATAACTTTATTTTCTATTTATGTACTTTTTGGCTGTGCTGGGTCTTTGTTGCAGGGTGTGGGCTTTCTCTAGTGTTGGTGCATGGGCTTCTCTTGTTGCAGAGCACGGGCTCTAGCGTGCACAGACCCAGTAGTTGTTGGCCTGCAGTTCTGTTTTTTTTAAACAGACTAAGAAATTTTGGATCTAGATTGTTCTAATGCAGATGATGCTCTATGCGTGGGTTTTCAAAATATTTGGACAGAGGATGACGACAGTGAGGAACAAGCTAAGTAGTTCTCATCATTAAGCTCTTTAAAAGAAAACAAGAAATGACAAATGATCCAGAATGGCCTTGGTCCTATCCTAAAGAAAGAATTGAAAGTGGGAAAGATGGAGTGTTTTTCTAGAATTTGGGTCTCTGGATATTTCTGGGTCTGCATATTATATGTGTTCATTGTGGTTTACTACAATGGTGATGCTAATGGTGGTGATGCTGGTCCTGGAGATGGGGGTCGATGGTGATGATGATGGTAAGGTAAATGAAAATAAGATGAAAATCGAACAGCAAAACATTCCCCTGAAGAAGAATTTCTCTTTAGCTGATGGGTTTATCTCATGGACTATTCCTTGCTCTGCTTTCTCAGAATACTTTCCTTCTTCTTTCTCAGAGTTCCTCACATTTTCCATCTGCTTGCCTAGCCTTTACCCTTTCAGCGAACTATAGTTCAAATCTTGCTTCCTCTGGATACTTGCTCTGATTTGTTTAGCTTTCAGGGATCACTTGAATTTCTATTGCACTTGTCTGTGGATCTCTCATGGGCTTCTTGGTTGGGATTACTTTATCTTATGATTTATCCTTATTTGGATAAATATATGGTTTTTCCAATAGTCATGTATGGATGTGAGAGTTGGACAGTGAAAAAGGCTGAATACTGAAGAACTGATGCTTTTGAACTATGGTGTTGGAGAAGACTCTTGAGAGTCCCTTGGACTACAAGGAGATCCAACCAGTCCATCCTAAAGGAGATCAGTCCTGGATGTTCATTGGAAGGACTGATGTTGAAGCTGAAACTCCAATACTTTGGCCACCTCATGCAAAGAGTTGACTCATTGGAAAGGACCCTGATGCTGGGAAGGATTGGGGGTGGGAGGAGAAGGGGAAGACAGCATGAGATGGCTGGATGGCGTCACTGACTCGATGGACATGGGTTTGGATGGACTCTGGGAGTTGGCAATGGGCAAGGACACCTGGCATGCTGTGGTTCATGGGGTCACAAAGAGTCAGACACGACTGAGCAACTGAACTGATACTGTTCCTTATTTGCAGGTGTACATGATTTTCTTCCATGGGACTGAGAACATTCTCAGCAGGAGCAGGACTCCCTCAAGTAGAGTCGCTATTTGGAGCAGTGGAGTGACACCGAGTCTAAAGTAGGCCTGGCTGAGGAGGGATGGAGGTTAGTCTCAGAGTCCTTGAGGCTGAGGTTCAGTTTCAGACCCAAGCGGTTTAAGTACTCAGGCAGAGAGACTGAGACTGCAGGGAGGCTCAATGGGGAGGCAGGAAGATACAGCAGATATGGAGTGCAGGCATGAAAACCCAGGGTCAGGTTGTTGTTCAGTTGTTAAGTCGTGCCCCATTCTTTGTGACCCCAGGGACTGCAGCATGCCAGGCTCCCTTGTCTTTCACTATCTCCTGGAGTTTGCTCAAATTCATGCCCATTGACTCAGTTTTGATATCTAATCATCTCATCCTCTGCCACCTCTTCACCTTTTGCTTTAAATCTTTCCTAGCATCAGTGTCTAAACAGCTTGCAGTCTAGGGGACTCTCAAGAATCTTCTCCAGCACCACAATTCAAAAGCATCAATTCTTCAGTGCTCAGGCTTCTTTATGGTCCAACTCTCACATCCATACATGACCACTGGAAAAACCATAGTGTTGACAATAAGGACCTTTGTGGGCAAACCTGATATCTCTGTTTTTCAACATCATGTCTAGGTTGGTCACAGCTTTCCTTCCAAGGATCAAACGTCTTTAATTTCATGCTACAGTCATTGACCACAGTGATTTTGGAGTCCAAGAAAATAAAGTTTGTCCCTGTTTCTGCTTTTTCCCCTTCTACTTGACATGAAATGATGAGACCAGATGTCATGACCTTAGTTTTTTTTAATACTGAGCTTCAAGTCATCCCTTTCACTCTCCTCTTTCACCTTCAGCAAGAGGTTCTTTAGTTCCTCTTCACTTTCTGCTATTAGAGTGATATTATCTGTGTAATTGAAGCTGTTGATATTTCTCCTGGCACTTTTGATTCCAGCTTGTGCTTCATCCACCCTGACATTTCTCATGATGTACTCTAAATATAAGTTATATAAGCAGGGTGACAACAAATTCAAAGATGCTTACTCCTTGGAAGAAAAGCTATGACCAACCTAGACAGCATATTAAAAAGAGATATCAATTTTCCTACAGAAGTCTATCTAGTCAAAGCTATAGTTTTTCCAGTAGTCATGTATGGATGTGAGAGTTGGACCATTAAAGAAGGCAGAATGCCAAAGAATTGATGCTTTTGAACTGCGGTGTTGGAGAAGACTCTTGAGAGTCCCCTGGACTGCAAGGAGATCCAACCAGTCCATCCTAAAGGAGATCAGTCCTGGGTGTTCATTGGAAGGACTGATGCTGAAGGTGAAACTCCAATACTTTGGTCACTTGATGCAAAAAGCTGACTCATTTGAAAATACCCTGATGCTGGGAAAGGTTGAAGGCAGGAGGAGAAGGGGACAACAGAGGATGAGATGGTTGGATGGCATCACCGACTCGATGGGCATGAATTTTAGTAAGCCTGGTGTCCTGCAGGCCATGGGGGTCACAAAGAGTCGGACACAACTGAGTGGCTGAACAACAACAACAAAAATCTTGATTCCAGCTTGTAACTCATCCAGGCTGGCATGTAACAGGATGTGCTCTACATGTAAGTTAAATAAGCAGGTTGACAATATACAGCCTTGATGGACTCCTTTCCTAATTTTGAAGCAGTCCATTGGTCCATGTTCTAACTGTTGCCTTTTGACCTGCATACTGGCTTCTCAGGAGGCAGATAAGGTGGTCTGGTATTTCCATCTCTTTAAGAATTTTCCACAGTTTGTAGTGAGCCACATAGTCAAAGGATTGAGTCAATGATGTCGAAGTAGAGTTTTTTTCTGGAATTCTCTTACTTTCTCTATGATCCAGTGAATATTAGTATCTGATATCTGGTTCCTCTGCCTTTTGAAAATCCATCTCATACATGTGGAAGTTCTCAGTTCAGGTACTGCTGAAGAGCACCTTGAAGGATTTTGACTACAACCTTGCTAGCATATGAAATGAGCACAAATATACAGTAGTTTGAATAATCTTTGGCATTGCCTTTCTTTGGGATTGAAATAAAAATTGACCTATTCCAGTCCTGTGGCCACTGCTGAGTTTTCCAAATTTGCTGATATATTGAATGCAGCACTTTAACAGCATCATCTTCTAAAATTTTAAATAGCTCAGCTGGATTCCATCACCTCCACTGCTTTGTTCATAGTAATGCCTCTTAAGCTCCACTTGACTTCACACTGCAGAATGTCTGGCTATAGGTGTGTGACCACACCATCATGGCTATCCATGTCCTAAAACCTTTTTGTATTTAATTCTTCTCTGTATTCTTGTCACCTCTTCTTAATATCTTCTGCTTCTCTTAGGTCCTTACAATTTCTGTCCTTTTCATGACCATCCTTGCATGAAATATTTCCTTGGTATCTCCACTTTTCTTGAACCTCTAGCCTTTCTCATTCTACGGTTTTCATCTATTTCTTTGCAGTGCATTTAAGAAGGCCTTCTTATCTCTCCTTGCTATTCTCTGTAACTCCGCATTCAGTTGAGTATATCTTTCCCTTTTCCCCTTGCCTTTCACTTCTCTTCTTTTCACAATTTGAAAATGCAAAATTATGATACCTGAAGATGAGGCCCTCAGGTTGGAAGGTGTCCAGTATGCTGCAGGGAAAAAAGTGAGGGCAATTACTAATAGATCCAGAAAGAATGAAATGGCTGGGCCAAAGTGGAAACAGTGCTCACTTGTGAACATGCCTGTTGGTGAAAATAAAGTCTGATATTGTAAAAATCCATATTGCATAGGAACCTGGAGTGTTAGGTTCATGAATCAAGGTAAATTGGACGTGATGAAGTAGGAGGTGACAAGAGTGAACATCGACATCTTAGGAATCCATAAACTAAAATGGGCAAATTTAATTTAGATTACCATTATAATTTTGCTTCCCTTGTGGCTCAGCTGGTAAAGAATCCGCCTGCAATGTGGGAGACCTGGGTTCAATCCCTGGGTTGGGAATATCCCCTGGAGAAGGGAAAGGCTACCCACTCAAGTATTCTGGCCTGGAGAATTCCATGGACTGTATAGTCCATGGGGTCACAAAGAGTCAGACAGGACTGAGCAATTTTCACTTTCACTTTTCACCATTATATCTACTACTATGGACAAGAATACATTAGAAGAAATGGAGTAGCTCTCATAGTCAAGAAAAGTGTCTGAAACACAGTACCTGGGTGTAATCTCAAAAATGACAAAATGATCTTGGTTCATATCCAAGGCAAATCACTTAACATCACAGTAATCCAAGTCTATGCCCCAACCACTAATGTCAAAAAAGCTGAAGTTGACTGGTTCTGTGAAGATCTTCAAGACCTTCTAGAATTGACAACAATGAAAAAAGATGTCCTTTTCATCATAGGGGACTGGAATGCAAAAGTAGGAAGTTGAGAGATACTTGGAGTAACAGGCAAGTTTGGCCTTGGAGTACAGAATGAAGCAGGGCACAGGCTAACAGAGTTTTGCCAAGAGAACATATTGGTCATAGCGAACACCCTCTTCCAACAACACAAGAAACAACTCTGTACATGGACATCACCAGATGGCCAATACTGAAATCAAATTGATTATATATTCTTTGCAGCTGAAGATGGTGAAGTGTATATAGCCAGCAAAAACAAGACTTTGGCTGATGGTGGTTCAGGTCATGAGCTCCTTATTGCAAAATTCAGACTTAAATTGAGGAAAGTATGGAAAACTACTTGGCGATTCAGATATGACCTAAATCAAATCCCTTACTATGGTACAATGGAGGTGACAAATAGACTCAAGGGATTAGATCTGATTTAGACAGAGTGCCTGAAGAACTATGGACAGAGGTTTGTAACATTACAGGAGGCAGAAAGAAAAAGAAATGCGAGAAGGAAAAGTGATTATCTGAGGAGGCCTTACAAATAGCTGAGGAAAGAAAAGAAGCAAAAGGCAAGGGAGGAAAGGAAAGGTACACTCAATTGATGAGACTCTGATGCTGTGTCATTCTCTCAGCAATCCTTTTCATCTTGGCTTTAGATTAACTTGCCTCCTGGAAGCATACCATACCATCAAGAGCATCTCTTTATTCAAGGGCTTTCCAGAAAGCATCTCACAGAAGAAAATTGCCTGACTGTTACATATGTTCACTGCCAGTCAGACTGACTGGAGTAGCCCAGGATTACTTGAACCAATAGAATGACAAAGCGGAGATTACTCTGATCGTTTTCGATTAATCAAAGTCTATTCCAGGAATGGAGGTGAGATCAAGTCCACCCAATTTTTGTAAATGCTGTAAATGAGGAAAGGGTAGAATAGATGTTAAGGTTGTTGTTGTTCAGTTGCTTGGTCATGCTCAACTATTTGTGACCCTATGGACTGCAGCACACCAAGCTTCCCTGTCCTTCACTATCTCCTGGAGCTTGCTCAAACTCATGTCCTTCAAGTCGGTGATGCCGTCCAACCATTCTGTCCTCTGTTGTCCTCTTCTCCTGTCTTCTATCTTTCCCAGCCTTAAGGTCTTTTCCAATGAGTTGTTGCCTCACATCGGATAGCTGAAGTATTTGAGCTTTAGCTTTAGCATCAGTCCTTCCAATGAATATTCAGGATTGATTTCCTTTAAGGTTGACTGGTTGGATCTCCTTGCAGTCCAAAAGACTCTCAAAAGCCTTCTCCAACACCACAGTTCAAAACCATCAGTTCCTCAGAGTTCAACTTTCTTTATGGTTCATCTCTCACATCCATACACAACTACTAAAAAAACCATAGCTTTGATTAGATAGACATTTGTGGGCAAAGTAAAGTCAAGTCTCTGGTTTTTAATATGCTGTCTAGTTTTGCTATAACTTTTCTTCCAAGGAGCAAGCATCTTTTAATTTCATCACTGCAGTCACCATCTGCAGTGATTTTTGAAGCCCAAGAAAATAAAGTCTGTCACTGTTTCCATTGTTTCCCCAGCTATCTGTCATGAAATAGTACGACCAGAAGCCATGACCTTTGTTTTTTGAATGTTGAGTTTTAAGCCAGCTTTTTCACTCTCTTCTTTCACCTTCATCAAGAGGTTCTTTAGGTTGTCTTCACTTTTTGCCATAAGGGTAGCATAATCTGCATATCTGAGGTTATTGATATTTCTCCTGGCAATCTTGATTCCAGCTTGTGCTTCATTCAGCCCGGTATTTCACATGATATAATCTGCATATAAGTTAAATAAGCAGGGTGAGAATTTACAGTGTTGAATTATTCCTTCCCCAATTTGGAACCAGTGCATTGTTCCACCTCTGGTTCTAACTGTTGCTTCTTGACCTGCATACAGGTTTTGCATGAGGTAGGGAAGGTGGTCTGCTATTCCCGTCTCTAAGAATTTTCCACAGTTTTTTGTGACTGCAATCCAAGCCTTTAGTGTAGTCAGTGAAGCAGAAATTTTTCTGGAATTCTCTTATTTTTTCTATGATCTAATGGATGTTGGCAATTTGATCTCTAGTTCCTTTGCCTTTTGTAAATCCAGCTTGTATATTTGGAAGTTCTCAGTTCATGTGCTGTCAGCATGACCTTGCTAGCATGTGAAATGAGAGCAGTTGTGCAGTAGTTTGAATATTCTTTGGCATTGCCTTTCTTTGGCATTGGAATGAAAACTGACCTTTCCCATTCCTGTGGCCACTGTTGAGTTTTCCATATTTGTTGGCATATTGAGTGCAGCACTTTAACAGCATCATTGTTTAGGTTTTGAAATAGCTCAGCTGGAATTCCAGCACATGCACTAACTTTGTTTGTAGTGATGCTTCCTAAGGCCCACTGGGCTTTGCATTCCAGGATGTCTGGCTCTAGGTGAGTAATTATACCACTGTGGTTATTCGGGTCATGAAGATCTTTTATGTATAGTTCTTCTGTGTATTCTTGCCACCTCTTCTTAATGTCTTCTGATGCTGTGAGGTCCATAGCATTTCTATCCTTTATTGTGCCCATCTTTGCACAAAATATTCCTTTGGTATCTCTAATTATTTTTGAAATAATCTGTAGTCTTTCACATTCTATTGTTTTCCCTCTTTTTCTTTGCATTTTTCACTTAGGAAGCCTTTCTTACCTCTTCTATTCTTTGGAACTCTCCATTCATGTGGGTTTATGTTTCCTTTACTCCTTTGCCTTTTGCTTCTCTTCTTTTCTCTTCAGACAACCATTTTTCATTTCTTTTTCTTGGGGATGGCTTTGATCACTGCCTCCTGTACAATGTCACAGATGTTAGATGTTGGGGAGACAAGTAAAATTCTATTATAAGAACAAAAGGAATCTTGATGAATTAGAAAGCACTCATATCAGATAAGTCATGCTCAATGATTTTATGTTATGCAATATAAATATAGATGGAAAAATAAAACACACTTAAAAATAACTCAGGTTTTTATTGATAAGTATGATCCCGTTGCCATTTACTTTATTGTTTTGGGTTCAAGATTATATACCCCATCCGTGTTTCCTATCTAGGAAAGATCCTTTAGCATTCGTTGGAGTGTTGGTTTGGTGTTGCTGAATTCTCTCAGCTTCTGCTTGTCTGAAAAGCTTTTGAATCAATCGCCAGCCCAGGATTGATGCTCGGGGCTGGTGCACCGAGATTTCCCGGGGGGAGGGAGGAGGGAGGGAGGAGGGAGGGGGGTTCTGGAGGGGGAGCATATGTAAACCCATGGCAATATCATGTCATTGTATGGCAAAACTAATTTAAAAAAAAAGAAAAAAAATAACTCAGGTTAAGAAAGGAAATTTAAATAAGTTAAAGTGTATTTAGAAATGAATGAAAATGAGAAGACTACACAAAAAAGCTTTTCAGTTGTAACTGGAGTTGTGTTCAGAGGAAATGTCTGTAGCCTTGGATAAATTGATTTTTAGAAAGTAGGGGAAAATGTATTGATACCAAGAAGCTGAATACATCAAAATTGAAAGATGTAGTAAAGTTGGAGCAAAGAT
Source organism: Antilocapra americana (assembly GCA_007570785.1). Classification (NCBI taxonomy): domain Eukaryota; kingdom Metazoa; phylum Chordata; class Mammalia; order Artiodactyla; family Antilocapridae; genus Antilocapra; species Antilocapra americana. The sequence continues at coordinate 9,134,582 of ML664172.1, read as the reverse complement.
TAATAAAATAGGAAAGGGATATTTGATCAATAAACCAGGCAATGACAAAAATCATTCAAAAGAAAAAGAAATGAAAGAAGGCAAAGTGATTGTCTGAGGAGGCTTTACAAATAGCTGAATAAAGAAGAAAAGCATAAGGCAAGGGAGAAAGGACAGCTCTACCAAGCTGAATGTAGAGTTTTAGAGATAGCAAGGAGAGATAAGAAGGCCTTCTTGAATAAGTAAAAAAAAAAAAAAAAGAAATAGAGGAAAACAACAGAATGGGAATGGCTAGAGATGAGAAAATTGAAGATATCAAGGTAATGTTTCATGCAAAGATGGGCATGAAAAAGGACAGAAATGGTATGGACCTTTCAGAAGCAAAAGATACTAAGAAGAGGCAGCAAGAATACACAGAAGAACTGTACAAAAAAAGATCTTAATGACCCAGATAACCACAATGGTGTGACCACTGTCCTAGAGCCAGATGTAGTGGAGAGTGAAGTCAAATGGGGCTTAAGAAGCATTACTGTGAATAAAGCTAGTGGAGGTGATGGAATTCCAGCTGAGCTATTTCAAATCCTATAAGATGACGCTGTTCAAGTGCTGCACTTAATATATCAACAAATTTGGAAAACTCAGCAGTGGCCACAGGACTGGAAGAGGTCAATTTTCATTCCAATCCCAAAGAAGGGCAATGCCAAAGAGTATTCGAACCACTGTACAGTTGTGCTCATTTCACATGCTGGCAAAATTAGGCTTCAGCAGTATGTGAACTGAGAACTTCCAGGTGTGCAAGCTGGATTTAGAAAAGGCAGAGGAACCAGAGATCAAATTGCTAACATTCACTGGATCATAGAGAAAGTACAGGAATTCCAGAAAAACATCTAATTCTGCTTCATTGGTTATGAATGTAGAGTAGAAGACAGTTGTAGAGTGGCTCATTATAATGTTATTCCTTATCTAAAACAGTTGCAGAAATCCCAGACTAGAGACTGGGTTAATGAAAAGCAAATAACTAATGACAATTCTGGGGAAACATTTAACATTCCACAATTTTGAAATACTGCAATTCTTTTTCTTTTATTCAAAATCTAAGCCAGATAAACGTAAGTCCAAATAGTCTACTTTCCATGGTAACTAATTGAAAACTTGGTAATTTTAGTACCTGAATTCCTTGCAAAGTTGTGCTTAAAACTTCTACTTTCTGAAACAAATTAATGTATCTTTAGTAAAATAAGTGTAATTCCTAACAGAGGACAAATTTTGCATTATAATTTCTTTAGGAAAGGGCTTCCCTGGTATTTCAGCTGGTAAAGAATCTACCTGCAATGCAGGAGACCTGGGTTTGATCCTTGGGTTGGGAAGATCCCCTGGAGAAGGGAACAGCTATCCACTCCAGTATTCTGACCTGGAGAATTCCATGGACTGTATAGTCCATGGGGTCACAAAGGGTTGGATACGACTGAGCGATTTTCACTTCACTTCTTTAGGAGAACAATTGTTTCAATTTTACAAACAGAAGGAAGAAAACAAAAGCATTGAATTCTGTAGAAAAGGCTGTTGATCACCAAAACCACTTTTATATCATAGCGTGATTGTGAAACTTAAATTGTAGTTGTATTGCAAGTAAAAACATTCCTATAATAATACTTTCCAGAAAAGTTACTCAAAAAAGCCAAATTCTGATTGACTTCAATGCAATTGGAATACTACTTCAGTTAAGTGTGAGGAAAGAACCGCACCCTTCTCCTGAAGTGAAACAGGTCTCCTTGGGATTTCACTCTTGGTTAGAAAAGAACATCTCAGTTAATCCGTCTTTGTCCTCAGAGGGTATATGGACACCACACGAGGGTGCAAACGTGAACAGCGTGTGTGCTCTATCCCTGGGAGGCAGGTTCTGACCTCCCACCAGACGGTCACTCTTTGTGTTGCCCTGTGAGGCACACTCATTATTCAGTCGCTTGGTTGTGTCCAGCTCTTTCAAACCCCATGGACTGCATCATGCCAGACTTCCCTGTCCTTCATTATCTCTCAAAGCTTGCTCAAACTCCTGTCCACTGAGTTAAAGTTACCATCCAACCATCTCAAACTGTCACCCCTTCTCCTTCTGCCCTTAATCTTTCCCAGCATCAGGGTGTTTTCCAATGAATTGGCACTTCACATCAGGTGGTTAAAGTATTGGAGCTTCAGCTTAAGCATCAGTTCTTCCAATGAATATTCAGGAATGATTTCCTTTAGGATGGACTGGTTGGATCTCCTTGCAGTCCCAGGGACTCTCAAGAGTCTTCTCCAACACCACAGTGCAAAAGCATCAGTTCTTTGGTGCTCAGACTTCTTTATGGTCCAACTCTCACATCCATACATGACCACTGGAAAAACCATAGCTTTGACTATACGAACCTTTGTTGGCAAAGTAATATCTCTGCTTTTTTAATACACTGTCTAGGATTGTCACAGCTTTTCTTCCAAAGCACAAGTGACTTTTAATTTCATGGCTGTGGTCACTGTCCGCAGTGATTTTGGAGCTCAAGAAAATAAAGTCTGTCACTGTTTCCATTTTTCCCCTATCTATTTGCCATGAAGTGATGGGATCGGACAACATGACCTTCGTTTTTTGAATGCTAAGTTTTAAGTCTGCTTTTCAAGTCTCCTCTTTCCTTCATCCAAGCCTGGACAGGATCTGAGACCCACTGATACTAAACAATCAGTCCTGGGGGCAGGGATGGGTGGACAGTGGAGAACAGGTCAACCAGGGAAACCAGTCTTTGGCACCTTGAGTATTTTCTAGAAGTAATACTGGGTGGTGGTATACTCGGGAACATGACCTCTTTCCCCCATTCTGCTTTGGCTGGGTTATGTTCCTGATTCTCATCACATCTCTTGGGGGACTGCTGAGGTGGGCCATGTTTGACAGCACAAGTCTGGTGGGCAGTGCCAGGGAAGGACAGTGAATACCAGAGCATCCCTCCCCACAGCACACACACAAAAGGAGAACCACTGGAGAGAGGAGACAGGTGAGGCAGGCAGGGGGTTCTGAACCCTGTGAGCCAGGATGAGACCTTTCCTCCAAATGGGAAAGGACTAGGTTCAAACCTAGCATTTTGGGGTATCCTGTGCAGAACACCCTGGGATCCTCACTCAATCCCAGAATTCTAAAGTAAGCTTTGGTGGTGGTGGTGGTGGTTGTGGTTTAGTTGCTCAGTCATGTCTGACTCTTGCGACCCCATGCACTGTAGCCTACCAGGCTCCTGTGTCCATGGAATTCTCCAGGCAGGAGTACTGGAGTGGGTCGCCACTCCCTTCTCCAAGGTAAGCTCTGTTACTGCTGCTGCTAAGTCGCTTCAGTCGTGTCAGACTCTGTGCGACCCCATAAACAGCAGCCCACCAGGCTCCCCCGTCCCTGGGATTGTCCAGGCAAGAACACTGGAGTGGGTTGCCATTTCCTTCTCCAATGCATGAAAGTGAAAAGTGAAAGGGAAGTCACTCAGTCGTGTCTAACTCTTAGTGACCCCATGGACTGCAGCCCACCAGGCTCCTCGGTCCATGGGATCTTAGTGGGGTGCCATTGCCTTCTCCCCAAGGTAAGCTCTAGCTTACAGCAAATGCACCATCTTCTGAGAGCGATCATTTTGCCCCTTACTAGTGAAAAAACAAAAGGAAATCAGTCATTAGTTTCACATTTATTTGTGTTCTCTTTGTTAAAAAATAATAATAAAGGAAAAAGTCCTGACAGCCCTCCTTCCACTTCCTTCTCTCCATTCTTCCAGCCCCATTCCTCCTGAACCTAGGAACCTTCTGATTCACTTCTGAGGCTATTCTAGAATGGAGAGGCCTGGAGCTCTAATGGTCCTTGCGAAGCAAGGGTCTTTTGACCTTTTAATAAATTTTCCTCTTGACCTTTGTGGAGGGCAAAGGAGCCTGGCCTCGTGCAGTCCATGGGGGTCACAAAGCATCAGATATGACTAAGTGACTAACAGCAACTTGACCTTTTTTAATAAACTTTCATCAGTGTTAAGTAATTTCCATATTTCTTCAAGGACAACGGAGAAGGTGGCAGGCTGAGCATTGTGGGGATAGACTGAATTCAACTGCACAAGCTGGGAGTAGGTTTATCCATAAAATCTCAGTCGTGGGTTCATGTCAATGGAAAACAAACAAGCAGACAAATAGACCATCCACCTAAGAACAGGCAATGCTTTGCAAGTGCATCCTTGGGATCCCTTCGAGAAACCGAGTCTTCCTTCCTGTTGCCCACCCCCCTTCCAGCCCCCTCCCATCCTTGCTCTTGTTGGGAGAGGCTGAGGAGCTCCTGCCTTTAGCCGAGCTTTGCCTTCTGCTCCCTCTCGGACCTCAGCTCCCTCAGACATTGCCTGCTCTCTGCTCTCTGGGAATGTTCTCTGGTACTCTGCAGGCTGGCTTGCAGGAGACCGCAGAGTAAACCATTGGAGCCAAATGGTGAGTCCTCAAGTAGCAGCAGTGACCTCAGCTCAGCAGATAAAAGTTGCCCTGGGTTTCTGAGAAACCGCTTTCTCGTTTATTTATTTATTTTTTGGCAGCCCCCGGCTTCCTCCGAAACAGCCGCGGGCAGCTGAGCGCAGAGCCAACAGCTGGAGCGTCTCTGGACACTCACATGAAACCCACGAGAAGTTAACAGCCCAGCTCCCCGGCCCCGCGGGGCGAGCCCTGCCCAGTTCACAGGTCCGCGCGGTTTAAAGGGCCCATCAGGGCACGGGGCGCTCCGTACCGCCCGCGGTCGAGCGGGGCCGAGCTCCGCGCCTCGCCCCGCGCTGTGCCCGCGCCCAGGCAGCCCTTGGGAAGCAGCGGCCGTGCCCGCGGTTCCGAGGGGCCCCAGGCCCTGGGAAAGCTCGGTGAGTGCCGGTCGCAGGGGCTTGGGGCATAAAATGGGCGGAGGAGGGCTCCGAGGGCAGGTAGGTAGGCGTGAGTACCTCCTGGTAGTTTTTGCCCCTGTAGGATGCTGTCAAATCCCAGACTCTAACGAATTTTGCAAACTGAGACCAGGTTCTGAAAGGTTAGACTCTGCATTGAAAAGGATGGAATAGCAGGGCTATTCGACGCGTCCAAGGACAAGTGGCAGCTCCATCCCTGGCGCCTGGTTAGAGATGCAGATTCATGGGTCCCACCCCACACCAGCTGAGCCCTAATCTCTGGGACTCAGGAATATGTGTATTAACAAGCCCTCCTGGAGAGTCTGACCCTGCAGAAGTTTGATAGCCACTGACTTAGAGACCTCTTGGGTCTAACACTTGGGCCCCTTAGCCCATGCAGGAGCCCTGACATAAACAGCAGTGGGGGCGCAGTGAGGCGTAAGGCATTAGTTACTGGGGTAGATTCAGATACTGCATCATAAGAACTTTGAAACACTCATATTTCGTAGGAAATGCTACTCTGTCCCAAACTGTGAGCTACCCTCTCTGAAATTTCCTCGAAACAGCACTCATCACTTTAACAAACATCTCTGAGTTTCTGGTGTGAGTCAGGTTCTAATTAAGCTTCTTTCAAAATGAAGGAGGGAGTCACCTGGCTCTTAAGATATTCAAACTGCTAGCATATTTTCCCTTTAACCAGGAACTTTGTAATTTGGTGTAGTGCTTCATATCTCACTTTGTATTTTGGTTTCTAGCATTTAATTGCTCCTTCTGAAGTTATTTTTTATTATTGTTGTTAACTCAGAATGCCAGAATAGATATTTTGGAAGAGATGCATTTAGTTTGTGTGTGAGTTCTGAACAAAATCTTTAAGAAAAAAAAGATTCCCATTGGCAGGATATATTTTTTGATCTTTGTATTAGTTTATGTAATATATTTTACAAGTAGAATAAATAGGGATCCTGAAGTTTCTTATGAATCAAAATGAGAGAGAAAATTTGTCCCCTTCTCTGAAGAGCCGGATGCCAGAGCTAGCTACCTCATAAGAACTCTGAAAAGGAATCAGTTGCTATGGGGATGCCCCTTAGAAACAAATATGGGAGCCAGGTATACCCAAATTATGTGGTTCCTCATTTCCAAGGTTCTGAACAATTTCTGGAGATGAGGCTGTTTCTTCACCACTGCTGAGAACCTTACTCATGAAATAGTCAGTGATGAAGATTCTGTGAATGGTTTGTTTTAAATTGTGGGGGTTTTTGTTTGTTTGTTTTTCTGCTTCTCCTTTGGTGGCTTGATTTGAATATTATGTCTAAATCCATTACTGACTCATTCTGAGACTCAGGAAAAATGTTGTCCATGTTTCTCAGTTTTCTGGGTGCGGGATGTATGGTTTTGAGGTGGTACTTGCCAGTATGATTTCAAAGTACCACCCCAGAGCTCCCTACCTGCTGTATGGTTACAACCTGGACTCTGCTAATATGTTAAAGCAGAGAAAATGCTTAACATGGTGATCATATAATTAATTAGGTATGCATGTTTTAATTTAAAACATCTGAAAGGCTTGCTCACAGATATCAAAGGCGAACTAAATTATCTTTGAAAACAACTTTGGAAATGGTAAAATTTTAAGCCATTGCTAGGAATGTTATGAGCGTCTGAAAATAAAGTTTGCCCCTATAAACTTAATGTATTCCTCAGAATCATGTCTGTGCATACTTGTTCATGAGTACTCAAAGAACAGATGATCAGCATCCTTTTGTAACAAAGTATAAGATTTATGACATATATCTTGTTTTCATGTTATTTTATGTTGTGATTCCCTGGTGGCTCAGACAGTAAAGCGTCTGCCTACAATGTGGGAGACCCTGGTTTGATCCCCAGGTCAGGAAGATCCCCCGGAGAAGGAAATGGCAACCCACTCCAGTTCTCTTGCCTGGAAAATCCATGGACGGAGGAGCCGGGTAGGCTATAGTCCATGGAGTAGCAAAGAGTTGGATGCGACTGAGTGACTTTGCTCTCTTGCTTTCTGCCTTTAAGTTAAAACCACCTTCCAAAAGGGAGAACTATTGAATCCTGGAATATTTACCTTGAACCCTTTAGCTCTAGCAGTGAAGGACAGAAATTCACTTGAAATGTGTACTTTCCATGGCATTGCAGTTTGCTTTTAGGATACCCCTGTCAATCTTGCAGGATATAGCTCCAGGTCCTCTCTGAGCAGGTACAAAGGAGGAAAAGGTAAGGGCTGGGCAAAACTGGGACCTCGGATACAAACAAGATGCATGCCTACCTTCCTCAGGAGGAAGAGCTAGGTTGTAGTACCTGTAACAGTTGCCAGCATTTTTGTTGCTCCTGTCAATCCCCAGTGCCTGATGGTACTGCCCTAGACTTTTCTGACTTGTTTGAATTCTGACTTTTCAAGCCATTCTTTGGGGGGGGGGGTATTCTGTAATTCAAGACTGGGTCTCTGAAAAGCCACTGTAAAATTCCACATCATTTTCAGGGCCCAGATTATAGCTTGAGCTTTCTCCCTTAGCATGGTTAACTAATTATCTTCGACAATAAGGGACCTAAAGAGACCTGAAGAGCGAGAGGAGAGCCTTATAAAGGCAGTGGCAGGCAGTGCAAAGAGCATCATCTTTACAGCCAGGGAGACCTCAAGTTTAGGGGCAAGATGTACTACCTTAATTTCTCCATCAGTAGTATAGGCATGATTATACTACACAGAGACCTATTTTCTCCTGGGTCATCCACTTTCTGTGTATCTTTCATTGGCGAACGTTTGCGACAAAGGAGGTTTGAAAATGTGATTTTGTGGCTGAGCATGTTGCCCCGTTCATTGATACAGAGATTCTGTTGATAAAGGTGTAGTAATGGGTAACGGGTAGGCAGCTAGAAATCTGTGTAGCGCAGATGCTGGTCAAGAATGGTTCTTTGAAGAGCAAGTGACAGCGGATGTGTTGGGTACATGTGAGTGCGTTGGAGAGAGAAGGTGAGAGAGAAAGAGTAACAATAACAAGTTTCTAGGCAACTGGGTGGCTTGGGGATGTTCAAGTCAAGGAGACAGGCCCTGAAACAGAAACACTCTGGGCATGATTGCTGTTGTCCAGTCACCAAGTCGTGTCCAACTCTCCAGGACCCCATGGACTGCAGCACATCAGGCTTCCCTGTCCTTCGCTATCTCCCTGAGTTTGCTCAAACTCATGTCCATTGAGTCGGTGAGGCCATCCAACCATCTCATCCTCTGTCATCCCCTTCTCCTCCCGTCTTCAGTCTTTCCCAGCATCAGGGTCTTTTCAAATGAGTCAGCTCTTCATATCAGGTGGCCAAAGTTTGGGAGCTTCAGCTTCAGCATCAGTCCTTCCAATGAATATTCAGGACTGATCTCCTTTAGGATGGACTGGTTGGATCTCCTTGCAGTCCAAATGACTCTCAAGAGTCTTCTCCAACACCACAGTTCTAAAGCATCAATACTTTGGCGCTCAGCCTTCTTTATGGTCCAGTTCTCACATCCATACATGACACCAGAAAAAGGATAGCTTTGACTCTGTGGACCTTTGCCAGTAAAGTGATGTCTCTGCTTTTTAATACACTGTCTAAGTTTGTCACAGCTTTTTTCTTCCAAGGAGTGAATGTCTTTTAATTTCACAGTGGCAGTCACCATCCACAGTGATTGTGGGGCCCAAGAAAAGGAAATCTGTCACTGTTTCCATGATATTATACTGATAATGGTATCTCTGTCTAGGTCTTGAAGCAGTTTATTAAATGATTTTTTTAAGTAGATGTGTTTATTACTATTTCATTAATGAAGAAGTTGAGGCTTAAGATGGCAAGAGCACACGCCCAGTTGGTAGAGACCTACCCTGGGCCTTAACTTTAAGTTCATCTCCTTAATGGAGAGGGAGCAGGTCATAGAAGAAATGAGAGAATGAAGGTGACTCTGCATTTAGGTAAGAAAGAAAGAAAAGAGGGAGGTAACACAGTCAGAAGTTTCAAACAGTGGAATGATTTAAGAGTCTACCCTACCTATCAGGGCTTCCCTGATAGCTCAGTTTGGCAATGAATCTGCCTGCAATGCAGGAGACCTAGGTTGGATCCCTGGGTTGGGAAGATCCCCTGGAGAAGGGAATGGCTACCCACTCCAGTTTTCTGGCCTGGAGAATTCCATGGACTCGCAAAGAGTCAGACACAACTGAACAAGTTTCACTTTCACTACCTGGGTGCAAATCAAAATTTCATCATTGGATAGCTGTGTGCACTTGGGTGGGGCTTCCCAGGTGGTGGAGTGGTAAAGACCCCACCTGCCAGTGCAAGAGACACAGGTTCGATCCCTGGGTTGGGAAGACCCCCTGGAGAAGGAAATGGCCACCCATTCCAGTATTCTTGCCTGGAGAATCCCATGGACAGAGGAGCCTGGTGGGCTGCAGTCCATGGGATCGCAGAGTTGGACACGACTGAGCATTCACGTGCTTGGGTGAGATAGTTAACATCACCATCTTCTTCTGTCTTCTGGACAAGTGGTAGTAGCGGCCCACAGAGACCATAGCTAAGAGAAACAATTAAAAATTGATTGAGTTAACTGAGTTTGCTGACAAAATAAATCCAGAAAAAAAATCAGTAGCTTCTCTGTAAAGTCATAACAAGCAGCTAAAAGTATAACAAGAGGAAAATGTCTGTTCTCAATATCAATAACCTACAAAATAGTTGAGTACCATAAATGTGAAATGTGTACAACCAACTTCTGTTGGATCCTAACTTGACTCCGCTTGCCCCTCATCCTCCTACCCCCAAAGCCTGCACAAAAAACCCAAAGCATCAACGTGGGTCTTATGCAAAACTGCTTCCAATAAAGAAGGAAGCATTTGGTATATGCCAAACAGAGATTAAGAATTATTCCAAAAAAAGAAGAAAATTACTCCCAACTCTAAGGCATTAGACAAAACAGGTTTATAATAAAAGTGATCAAAAAAATGTAAGACACAGTGAAAGGGAAAGCCAAGAAAAGCACAAAAGGAAAATAAAACTGTTACAAAACCAAAACCCATATTAGAAGCAGCTAGATATAAGTCAACTTTGTGGAAAATTGAGCTTTGACTTAGAGGGCAGTTTGGGGAAAAATTTCACAGATTGCAGATCATATGCACAGAGGAAGAAAGCTGGTTAGGGAGAGTGATGGTAACAGAAGACAGACAACAGAGAAGAGGCACAGAACCACGCGACTCCAGGAAAGAAAGAGAGAGAAAGCCCAAAGGGAGATAGGAGCAGGAAACATACTGCATTTCTTTGGTCTCAATCTATCGTTAATTGCTAGATGCACCATTGATTTAAAAACAGCTTTCAAGAGAATAAAAGTAAATGATAAATTACTTCATGGGCATGTTATTTGCAAGTTATTTCTTAGTTTGAGAAACACCAAATGTGAAAGAAATCCTTTAATTGAACAAATATGGAATTAGATGAAAACTTTGCCAAAGTAAAAGAACATCTGAATTGACAGATCAAAATTCTCAGCCTCATTTTGTTCCAGAAAAACAAAAACAAAGGTTAACATGGTGTTATTGAGATTAATAGAGACATTATGTGGGCACAAAAATTAAAAATAAATTAGGCTAACCAAATGAATTATCTCAGTATCATCAGATTCTGAAGGACTCAGTAACAAAGAACTAAAAGGAAAAATGAAATGAATGAGACCCAAGAATATATAGCCACATTCTCTACATGGCTTGTGTTCTGTTTCTGTTAAATAGTACTGGTTCATACTGCTCTAGATGGCAAGTAGAAAATGTATCAGAAAGACATTCACAATTATGACAGACTTCAGAACACATGACTTAATCCTTTGCTACGCAAAGTGTTTTCGGAGGACCAGCATCCTTTAGGGTCTTGTTAAAAATACAGAATGCACTCCAGAGCTATGGAATCAGAGCCTTCATTTGAAATAGATACCCGCTATCTGGACAAAACTGTAAGTCAAAAAGATACGTGCAAGACTATGTTCGTCGCAGCACTATTCACAAGAGCCAAAACACAGAAAGCACCTAAATGTCCTTTGGCAGAGGGCTGGCTAAAGAAGATGTGGTACCCACATATGATGCAGTGTTATTCAGCCGTAAAAAATAATGGAATAATGCCATTGGCAGCTATGTGGATGGACCTGGAAAGTGTCATGCCAACTGAAGTAAGTCAGACAGGGGAAGATACATGCCACGTGACACCCCTTAAACGTGGGTCTAAGCACAGCACAAAGGAGCCTGTGCAAGGACCAGACAGACTCACAGACAGAGAACATTCCTGTGGTCGCCAAGGGGAGATTGGAAGGGGGAGGGGGAGGGGGGTTTGGAATTCAGCTCAGTTCAGTTCAGTCGCTCAGTCGTGTCTGACTCTGGACTGCAGCACACCAGGCCTCTCTGTCCATCACCAACTCCCGGAGTCCACCCAAACTCATGTCCATCGAGTTGGTGATGCCATCCAACCATCTCATCCTCTTTCGTCCCCTTCTCCTCCTGCCCTCAGTCTTTCCCAGCATCAAGGTCTTTTCAGATAAGTCAGTGCTTGGCATCAGCTGACCAAAGTATTGGAGTTTCAGCTTCTGCATCAGTCCTTCCAATAAATATTCAGGACTGATTTCCTCCAGGATGGACTGGTTGGATCTCCTTGCAGTCCAAGGGACTCTCAAGAGTCTTCTCCAACACCACAGTTCAAAAGCATCAATTCTTTGGCACTCAGCTTTCTTTATAGTCCAACTCTCACATCATAAATGACTATGGAAAAACCATAGCTTTCGTTAGATAGACTTTTGTTGGCAAACTAATGTCTCCGCTTTTTAAATTTCATTTCTAGTTTGGTCATAGCTTTTGCCAAGGAGCAAGCGTCTTTTAATTTCATGGCTGCAATCACCATCTGCAGTGATTTTGGAGTCTAAAAAAATGAAGTCTGTCACTGCTTCCACTGTTTCCCCATATATTTGCCATGAAATGATGGGACCAGATGTCATGATCTTAGTTTTCTGAATGCTGAGTTTTAAGCCAACTTTTTCAATCTCCCCTTTTACTTTCATCAAGAGGTTCTTTAGTTCTTCACTTTCTGCCATAAAGATGGTGTCATCTGCATATCTGAGGTTATTGATATTTCTCCTGGCAATCTTGATTCCAGCTTGTGCTTCCTCCAGCCCAGCGTTTCTCATAATATACTCTGCATATAAGTTAAATAAGCAGGGTGACAAGATACAGCCTTGACGTACTCCTTTCTTGATTTCGAACCAGTCTGCTGTCCAGTTCTAACTGCTCTTCCCTGACCTGCATACAGAATTCTCAAGAGGCAGGTCAGGTGGTCTGGTATTCCCATCTCTTAAAGAATTTTCCACAGTTTATTGTGATTGACAGAGTCAAAGGCTATGGCATAGTCAATAAAGCAGAAATAGATGTTTTTCTGGAACTCTCTTGCTTTTTTGATGATCCAACAGATTGTTGGCAATTGGATCTCTGGGCCCTCTGCCTTTTTTAAATCCAGCTTGAACATCTGGAAGTTCATGGTTCATGTACTGTTGAAGCCTGGGTTGGAGAATTTTGAGCATTACTTCACTAGTGTGTGAGATGAGTACAATTGTGTGGCAGTTTGAGCATTCTTTGGCATTGCCTTTCTCTGGGATTGGAATGAAAACTGACTTTTCCAGTCCTGTGGCCACTGCTGAGTTTTCTAAATTTGCTGGCATATTGAGTGCAGCACTTTTCACAGCATCATCCTTCAGGATTTGAAATAGCTCACCTGGAATTCCATTACTTTCCCTAGCTTTGTTCATAGTGATGCTTCCTAAGGCCCACTTGACTTCTCACTCCAAGATGTCTGGCTCTAGGTGAGTGATTACACTCTTGTGATTATCTGGGTCATGAAGATCTTTTTTGTATAGTTCTTCTGTGTATTCTTGCCACCCCTTCTTAATATATTCTTCTCTTGTTGCCACCTTTTCTTAATATATTCTTTTTCTGTTAGGTCCCTACCATTTCTGTCCTTTATTGAGCCCATCTTTGCATGAAATGTTCCCTTGGTATCTCTAATTTTCCTGAAGAGATCTCTAGTCTTTCCCATTCTGTTGTTTCCCTCTATTTCTTTGCGTTGATTGCTGAGGAAGGCTTTCTTATCTCTCCTTGCTATTCTTTGGAACTCTGCATTCAGATGGGAATATCTTTTCTTTTCTCCTTTGCTTTTCGCTTCTCTTCTTTTCACAGCTATTTGTAAGGCCTCCTCAGCCAGCTATTTTGCTTTTTTGCATTTCTTTTTTTGAGGATGGTCTTGATCCCTGTCTCCTGTATAACGTCACAAACCTCTGTCCATAGTTCTTCAGGCATTCTGTCTATCAGATCTAATCCCCTAGATCTATTTCTCACTTCCACTGTATAATCATAAAGGATTTTTTGATTTAGGTTATACCTGAATGGTCTAGTGGTTTTCCCCACTTTCTTCAATTTAAGTCTGAATTTGGCAATAAGGAATTCATTGTCTGAGCCACAGTCAGCTCCCAGTCTTGTTTTTGCTGACTCTATAGAGCTTCTCCATCTTTGGCTGCAAAGAATATAATCAGTCTGATTTCAGTATTGACCATCTGATGATGTTCATGTGTAGAGTCTTCTCTTGTGAATAGGCAAAAAGATAGTTTGGGATTAGCAGATGCAAACTATTATATAGAACAGATAAACAACAAGGCCCTACTTTATAGCACAAGGAACTATATTCTATATCTTGTGATAAACCATAAAAGAATATGAAAAAGAATGAATATTCATGGCTAACTGAATGAACTTGCTGCAGCAGAAATTAATACAACATTGTAAATCAAATCTACTTCAGTAAAATAAATTTTTAGAAAGATGCTCAGGTAATTCTTGGGCATATTAAAACTACAAAAACAGTGTCCTAATTAACTGCTTCTAAATAGTCACCCGGCCCAGGGCTTCCTAACTGATTTGTGCTGTAAGGACTCTGGATGTGCTGAGATGTTGCTCTCCTTAACCTGGGGCAGTGAGGTGGAAGGCCTTGGACTGAGGACCTAAAGAACATTGTCCTTTTCTCTGTGTTCCATGATCTATAATTGTGCTGTCCAATTCGGTAGCCACTCACCATAGGTGGTTATTGAGCACTTGAAGTGTGTCTGAGTTGATTTGTGCTGTGGGAATAAAATATATGCCAGATTTTGAGGGCTTAGTATGAAAAAATAATGTGAAATGTCTCATTAATAATCTTTATATTGATAATATATTGATATTTTAGATATGTCAGGTTAAGTGAAACATTTAATTCATTTCACCTATTTATTTGGAAGAAAAGCAATGACAGACCTAGATAGTGTATTAAAAAGCAGAGAGATTACTTTGCCTACAAAGGTCTGTATAGACAAAGCTATGGGTTTTTTTAGTAGTCATGTACAGATATGAGAGCTGGACAATAAAAAAGGCCGATAGCTGAAGAATTAATGCCTTTGAACTGTGATGCTAGGGAAGACTCTTGAGAGTCCCTTGGATTGCAAGGAGATCCAATCAGTCAATCCTAAAGGAAATCAATCCTGAATATTCATTGAAAGGACTGATGCTGAAGCTGAAAGTCCAATACTTTGGCCACCTGATGCAAAGAACTGACTCATTAGAAAAGACCCTGATACTGGGAAAGATTGAGGGCAGGAGGAGAAGGGGATGACAGAGGATGAGATGGTTGGATGGCATCACCAATGTGATGGACATAAATTTAAACAAGCTCTGGGAGTTGGTGATGGACAGAGAAGGCTGGCGTGCTACAGACCATGGGATTGCAAAGAGTCAGACATGACTGAGGGACTGAACTGAAATGAACTGACTCAAGGAAAAACAGGGATTATAATGTTGTATCACATAATGTTGAGAGCAATTAAAATATACTCAGTGAAGCCTCATGCATGTGTTTTTTTACTTTCTTCTTTTCCCTCTCCATCTGTCCCCCCTTTTTAAACTTCTTTTTAAGAAACTGTTATTTATTGAGTGCTATTGATAAACAACAGTAAAGTCTGGGGGTACAAGAGTGACCCCAAACAGATATCCTTCTCTGATGGAGCTTCTGACCTAGTGGTGGCACAAGCTGCTTACAAAGGTCAAGCTGCTTACAAGCTGCTTAATATAATAATGATTAACAAATGATGGATAGAGTCCACAAGAACAACATAAACCTTAGGAAATAACTAGCATGTTATAGAAAAAATAAAGCTAAAATGTAAGAAATAAAAGAAAATTGATGAAAATATTGTGTAGGGGAAATGTGTTGCCTTTATTTGAGTCCTTGAGAAATTAAACAGGCAAAAGTAAATAAGGATAACCTAATAGATTAATAATAAATCCTATATTACCAGGAAGGATATGCTTTTTTGTTCAAGCATCTATTAGTCATTTTAAAAAATGAGCTTATATTGATCACAAGGGAATCCTCAATAGATTAAAAAAGAAAATAGCACAGACCACAATCTCTGAATGCAATGCATTAAAGCCAAAAGTAAATAATAAAAGTAGGAATTACACTCACACTTAAAAATAAAACAGCTTCAATAAAAAAGCCCAAAATTAAAATCTTTAACTACTTAAAAATTTAAAACCATAATTGAAGAATAACTACCCTATAATAATGATGAAAATGCTTGCTTGCCAAAGGCTGTGTTGTAGAGATATAATTATAATCAGGAAAATGCATTGCCTCAAAAAGTTTTCACTCCTAGAAAAAAAAAAAGAAAGGAAGCATAGAAATAATGGTTTAATCATTCAATTCAGGAAATTATAGGAAAACACAAAATGAACCCATGTAACGATGGAAACAGAAAATTGAGAATTAAAGCAAAGAGAAACAATATGATTGATTAATACATGCAATAGGTTGTTTGGTGAAAAATTTCACAATAAAAAGGATGACCTACTAATTGCCATAATCCAGAAAGAAAACAAATACATAATATTAGGAAAGAGAAGTTAGAGATAACCCTAGGGGGGAGAGAAGAAAGAGAAAATAGTGTGTCTGATTTTATCATAAACAATTTGAAACCAAGATGCATTGGAACCTTGCAGAAGAAAGCAAGAATGATAATTACAACATCCAACTAAAGAAGCAGTAGAAAGCTGATGTGACATTGAACACTGGAAGGAATTAAGACAGCTGAAACCTAGCACTCTTGACCCTGGGTAAATCCCATCAAAACTTGCATCGACAGATAATTCCTCCAAAATTTAAAATGTTTAGAAACAAAGAAAAAGAAGAAAAGCTTCCAAGTCATTCTTATAAATCCAGCAGAATTGATACAAAACCAAAGAGAGGTCACAAAAAGTAAAAGACATCAGTGTTCCTCACTTCCAAACAATAGTTCAAATTTCTGAAATAAATATTAGCAAGTAAAATCTGATAGTACATAGAAGAAGAGACATGATGACTAAGTGGGGTTTGTTCCATATTACAAACTCTTAACAAATTACCCACCAAGGTCTTGTTGAGGGCTTCCCAGATAGCTCTAGTGGTAAAGAACCCACCTGCCAATGCAGGTAGAAGTAAAGAGACATGGATTTGATCCCTGGTTCAGGAAGACCCCCTGGAGGAGGACACAGCAACCCACTCCAGTACTCTTGCCTGGAGAACCCCAGGGACAGAAGAGCCTGGTGGGCTACAGTCCATGGAATTGCAGAGTTGGACACCACTGAAGTGACTCAGCATACACATACACCCCTTGTTAAAGCTAAACACATTATTAGTTGATTAAAGAAAAAAATATATACCTGGTAATTACAGTAGATGTTGAAAAAGTAACCAGTAGTATTTCATAACTATTCACGATTTTCTTAAATTTTAGGTTAAAATAAAACAGGATTTTAAAAAATTGTATTTATTTTTTATTGAAGGGTAATTGCTTTACAGAATTTTGATGTTTTCTGTCAAGCCTCAACATGAATCAGCCATAGGTATACATATATCCCCTCCCTTTTGAACCTCCCTCCCATCTCCTGCCCCATCCCACCCCTCTAGGTTGACACAGAGCCCCTGTTTGAGTTTCCTGAGCCAAACAGTAAGTCTCGTTGACTTTCTATTTACATATGGTAAGGTAAGTTTCCATATTACTCTCTCCATACATCTCACTCTCTCCTCCCCTCTCCCCATGTCCGTAAGTCTATTTTCTATGTCTGTTTCTCCATTGTTGCCCTGTAAATAAATCCTTCAGTACCATTTTTCTAGATTCCATATATATGTGTTAGAATATGGTATTTATCTTTCTCTTTCTGACTCACTTCACTCTGTATAATAGGTTCTAGGTTTATCTACCTCATTAGAACTGACTCAAACGTGTTCCTTTTTATGGCTGAGTAGTATTCCATTGTGTATATATACCACAACTTCTTTATCCATGGACATCTAGGTTGCTTCCATGTCCTGGATATTATAAACGGTGCTGCAATGAACAATGGGATACATGTGTCTCTTTCAATTCTGGTTTCCTCAGTGTGTATGCCCAGTAGGGGGATTGCTGGGTCATATGGCAGTTATACTTCCATTTTTTTTTTAAGGAGTCTCTACACTGTTTTCCATGGAGGCTCTACTAGTTTGCATTCCCACCAACAGTGTAAGAGGATTCCCTTTTCTCCACACCCTCTCCAGCATTTATTGCTTGTAGACTTTTGGATATCTTGTGCCTTGCCCACCCTGGTTCAGCGAGCAATACAGACCATGTGAACAGCAAGACGAATGGCGTCACAAACAGGATTGGCAATACACGTGGTTAGAAACATATGTTACAAACTAACTGCCAGCGTATCATACTTTAATGGTGAAGCATGTGAAATTTTACCATGAAGTTAGGAACATTATCAACATCACTATTTAACATTGCTGTCAAAGTTCCGGTCAAGATAATAGGATAAGATAATATAAGAGACATTTAGGAAGGAGGAGACAAAGTAATCATTATTTTCATTTAAACTCAGAATATACTAGAAAAGTCTAGATGACTCAACGAGGGAGTTTAGGAAAGTGGCCACTATAAACAATCATTTAGTAAAGTGAGTAGAAGAAAAGATTCCATTTATAATAACAAAAGATATAAAACACTCAGGACTGTGTTTATTCATGAATGTTAAGGGTGTATCCAGGTCAGTACAAGACAAACACTGATGAGGGGAAATGGCTCTTAAGAATCTTAGGTATATAGTTCATAGGAGAAATATAATTTGCAAGCTCACTAGTAATTATAGGAATTCAGTGAGCCATGTGGTAATATGAATTTCCCTGCTTATTCTGGATTCCAAAATTTTTAACAGTGTGTGATGAGAATGTGAAGAAATAAGGACTCCCATATGTTCCTAGGGAGGTGTAACTACATTTTTGTTTCAATTGTTTAACATTAATTATAATTTTAGATATACATTCCTTTTGACCCAGAGTTTCCCCTCCCAGTAAGTGTTCCTATAAAAATACTTTTCCCAATGTGATGTGAAGTTTATTGCAACATTGTTCAGAATTGTGAAAAAACTGGGAACAATCTAAGTATTCATCTATAGAGAGTTGGCTAAGTGAGTTAGGATACATTGGTATAGCGGAGTACTATACAGCTGTTAGGAAGAATAAGGTAGATGCGAGAGGAGAATTAACAATAGTTGACAATAATCATTGACCAATCAGAAAGGATGTTGGTTTCAACTAGTATGATGACACTGGTCAGGGGCAATTATTATGGACTTTCAAATAAGAAAATGAATGAACAGCTAATATGAATATTAATAAAGTATGAATGAGGTAGATACATTTAGGAAGAATAATTAAGCCAACAATTGTTTTTAAAATTTGAAAATTCACACCAGCCAGGATAATAGAGATTAAATCATAATATTAAACTTGTCTAACTATTTAGTGCAAAGCTAGCAGCCTGCTGCCAAACAAAGTTTTATTGAAACACAGCTTTATAGGGCCAATTTATCCATTCAGTACAGAAGGCATAGAGAACAGGGCCCACAGAAGTCAATGAAATGTCTTAATTTCTTTAAAAGACAGAAAAAAAAATCAAATTCTTAGGGTCAAAATATTCATTTTTTTTCTCACATCAGGATAACAGTGCAACCCTAGAGCCCACAAAAGTCTACTAATTTTTGCCAAAACAAAAAAATTATTCATGTATCTAAAGTTATTTAAATATAATTTTTAATTTACTTTTGTATTGGGAGGGAGTCCGTAAGCCAGAAGTTGTTAGGCCTCATAGAAGTCCTAGAGCAGTTCTGCACCATGCTGGTGTGTTTGTATATTGTCTGCAGCTGATTTTGCAAGTGCAAAATTGAGTAGTTATATTGGACACAAAGTCCAGGAACAATTTCCTGATCCTTGGTTTAGTGTATGTTGTTTAACATGCTGTTAAACAAAATCATCTTTATAAACTGAATTTTACTTTTAATACTATCCTGACCATGAACTTTTGAGAAAAAAGTTATATATTTTAAATTCTTTGTATTAAAGAGGAATGCCAGTTAAACATTTTAAGAGAAGGAAAATCACTAAATAACCTATATTTAGATTAAATTATCTTCATGCCAGACTTCACAAAAAAATGTAAAGAGAATGAAGACAAAAAGGAAATTTTAAGGGAAAAAAAATCTCCAAATGGTATGCTCTTCCAAATAGACATAAGTGTCAAAAAACATCTGCCTTGGGTGGCATGGATGTGGCACAGTGACCTCATGGGTGGTCCAGCAGCTGACAGTGTTAAGGGCATTGTTCCTGAGCTCTAATGCCAATTGTTTATAATCCTGCCACTAAAGCTTAAAGAACACAATAATATCTCACAAGCTTGGCATACAATTTTAGATTTATGTTTGGATTCCTCAAATTTGTACTATGATGGATCTATTTTAGCTTAGACTAAAATATCGTAATTTTAAGATTCAGACTCTGGGCATTCAGGTGTCATAGGTCTTGACTCATCTATTCCTAAGAAGACTTCTGGAAGATTGTTTCCAAACTGGCATAAGTTTTGTCTCTAGGGATGGGAACGTGCATCGTGTGGTTTACCAACATGGAAGGGCAGTGGAAACGGTCCCTGTGACTAAGAAGGATTAGACTGTTACCAACAGTGATTAGGATTGCCTGCTCATTGGGTTTAGTAATGTTTTTAACGTCTCTGTGCACCCTTTTATGCCTATTCCAGGTCAGACTACTCCCACCTCCCTGCCCTTGGTACACCATGCTTAAGATCACATAATCTATCATCCAAACTGGGCACATCAACTGTGTTGAGGTGTAATTCATATACAATAAAATGCATCCTTTTAAAGTGTATTTTTAGAATTGTTTTGGCAAATGCATGCTTCCATCTGACCACAGTCAATACAGAGAGCACTTTTATCATCCTTGACAGATTCCTAACGCCCAAACTAGGGCCCTTATTTAGGCTCACAGCAAAACTGAGCAGGAGGTACAGGGGGTTCTGGTATGCTCCCTGCCCCCACACATGAACACACACGGCCACCCCTCCCCACCCCCAGCAAACTGATTCATTGGTTATAATTGGTGAACTTGCATTAACACATCACTGTCACCCAAAGCCCATAATTTACGTTAGGGTTTACTCTTGGTGTTGCATATTCTATGGGTTTTGGGAAGTGTATAATGACACATATCCACCATTGTAGTACCATACAGAATAGCTTCATTCCCCTCTCTCCACAAATGCTGGCAACCTCTGGTCTCCTCAGTATGTCCATAGTTTCCTTTGCCATAATATTATCGAATTGGAATCATATAGAATGTTCAGTTCAGTTCAGTCGCTCAGTCGTGTCTGACTCTCTGCGACCCCATGGACTGTAGCATGCCAGGCATCCCTGTCTATCACCAACTCCTGGAGTTTACTCAGACTCATGCCCATTGAGTCGGTGATGCCATCCAACCGTCTCATCCTCTGTTGTATAGATGCAGAATGTAGTCTTTTCAAATTGGTTCTTTCACTTATTAATATTCATTGTAGATCCCTCTAAATCTTTTCATAGCTTGTTTGCTCATTTCTTTTTACCACTAATATTCCATGGTCTGTTGTACCAAAATGATTTATCCATTCACTTATTGAAAGACATCTTGCTTGCTTCCAAACTTTGGAAATTACGAATAAAGCTACCATAAACTTATCCAGATTTTTGTGTGAGTGTAAGCTTTCAACTCATTTAGTTAAATACTAAGGAGTGTGATGGCTGGATCATATGGTAAGAACATGTTAGTTTTGTAAGAAACTAACAAAATGTCTTCCATAAGGACTATACTGTTTTGCATTCCCATCAACAATAAATGAGAGTTTCTTTTGCTTCATATTCATGCCAGCATTTTGGTTGTCGATCATTTGGATTCTTGCCATTCTAATAGATGTGTGATGTTATCTGATTGTTTTAATTTGCAATTCTTAATACAATGTGGGCTATCTTTTCATATGCTTATTTGCCATCTACTGTATCTTCTTCGATGAGGTGTCTGTTCAGATCTTTGGCCACATTTTAATTGTGTTGTTCTTTTACTTATTGTTGAATTCTAAGAGTTCTTTGTGTATTCTGGACTGCTATCCAGACAGAAATAGACTCACACAAATATAGTCAATGATATTTGACAAAGAGGCTTGGACAATAAAATGGAGAAATAATTTATTTTTCAACCCACCGTGCTGGAAAAACTAGACATTCACATGCTATAAAACAAAAAAAGTAATCTAGACCCAGACCTTATACTCTCCACTAAAATTAAGTCAATATGGACCATAAACCTAAAAGTAAAATGTAAAAGTATCAAACTCCTCGAAGGTAGCATAGGAGAAAATCTGTCTGGCCTCAGATTCGATAATGACTTTATAGACACCATATCAAAGGCAAGATCCATGAAAGATAAGTCCATGCATAAGCTGGACTTCATTAAAAAACTCTTGCTCTGCACAAGACACTGTCAAGAGAATGGAAAGACAAGTCACAGACTGAGGAAAAAGAAAATATTTGCAAAACATGTATCTGACAAAGGACTGCTATCCAGAGTCTATTTCTGGGCTCTCTAGTTTGATCCATTCTTTTACCAATACCACACTGCCTTGCTTACTGTAACTGTATATAAAATCTTGAAGCCAGTGTCAGGGTTCTGATTTTGTTCTTCTTCTTCAATGTTCTGTAAGCCATTCTGGGTCTTTTGCCTCTCTGTATACATTTTAGAATCAGTTTCTCAGTATCCACAAAATAACTTGTTAGGAATTTGATTGGGTTTGCATTGAATCTATAGATCAAGTTGGGAATAACTGACATCTTGACAATCTAAGCCTTCCTATCCATAAACATGGAATACCTCTCCATTTATTTAATTCATTTAATTCATTCCTCAGAGTGTTATAGTTTTCCTCATATAGATCCTATATATATATATTAAAAATTTATACCTAAGTATTTAAGCTTTGGAGATACTAACATAAATGGCATTGTGTTTTTAATTTAAAATTCCAGTTGTTCATTATTGGAATATGGGAAAGTGACAGACTTTTGTATATTAACTTTTTATCCTGGTACCGTAGTTCCAGGAATTTTTTGTGGATTCTTTGGGATTTTCTACATAGATAACCATATCATCTGCAAATAAAGACAGTTATATTTCTTCCTTTCCAATTGGTGTGCAAATGTTAAGAAAAAATCCCTTTATTCCTAGTTTGTATTTTTCTTTTTGCATTTGATGTGATAAATTATATAAATGATTTTTGAATGTTGAACCAGGTTTGCATTCCTGGGATAAATTCTACTTCATCATGGTGTATAACTCTTTTCATACATTGTTAGCTTTGATTTGTGGACATTTTTTGAGGACTTTTGCATTTACACTCATAAAAGATACTGGTCTGTAGCTATTCTGTTTTGAAATGTTTTATCTGGCTTTGGTATAAGGGTAATTCTGGCTTCATAGAATGATTTAGGCAGCATTCGCTCTGCTTCTATCTCTTGGAAGAAATTGTAAAGAACTGGAATAAGTGTTTGGTAGAATTTACCAGTGAACCTGTCTGAGTCTAGTGCATTCAACTTTAGAAGATCATTAATTGTTGATTCAATCTATTTAATAGATGTGACCTATTCTGATTATTTATTTCTTCTTGTGTGAGTTTTGGCAGTTGTGTCTTTCAAAAAATTTGTCCACTTCATCTAGGTTATAAATTTGTGAACATAGAATTGTTCATAATCGTCCTTGCAGTCATGGAATTTAATATCCTTTTAATGTCCACGTCCAGATCTTGAGTTCCTTCGAGCAAAATTCTGGCTTAAATTGAAGAAAGTAGGAAACACCACTAGGCCACTCAGGTGTAACCTAAATCAAATCCCTTATGATTATACAGTGGAGGTTATGAATAGATTTAAGGGACTACATCTGGTAGACAGATTGCCTGAAGAGCTATGGACAGAGGTTCATAACATTATACAGGAGTCAGTGACCAAAACCATCCCACAGAAAAAGAAATGCAAGAAGGCAAAGCGGCTGTCTAAGGAGACTTTGCAAATAGCTGAGGAAGAAGAGAATCGAAGGACAAGGGATAAAAGGAGATATATCCACCTGAATGCAGAGTTCTTGAGAACAGCAGGGAGAGATAAGAAGGCCTGCTTAAATAAGCAATGCAAAGAAATAAAGGAAAACCATAGAATGGGAAAGACTAGAGATCTACTCAAGAAAATTTGAGAGATCAAAGGGACATTTCATGCAAGAGTGGGCGTGATAAAGGACAGAAATAGTAAGAAGCAGAAGGGATTAAGAAGAAATGACAAGAATACCAAGGAACTATACAAAAGAAGTCTTGATAACCTGGATAATCCACGATGGTGTGGTCACTTACCTAAGCCAGACATCCTGGAGTGTGAAGTCAGGTGGGCTGTAGGAAGCATTACTATGAACAAAGCTAGTGGAGGTGATGGAATTTCAGCTGAGCTATTTAAAATCCTGAAAGATGTGACTGTTACAGTGCTGCGCGCAATACGTCAGCAGACTTGAAAAGCAGCAGTGGCCACAGGACGGGAAAAGGTCAGTTTTCATTACAACCCAAGGAAGGGCAGTGCCAAAGAGTGTTCCAACTTCCACACACTTGTGCTCATTTCACATGGCAATAAGGTTATGTCTCACATCCTCCAAGCTAGGCTTTAGCAGTACGTGAACTGCAAGAACTTCCAGATGTACAAGCTGGGTTTATAAGGTGTAGAAAAGGCAGAGGAACCAGAGATCAAATTGCCAGCATTCACTGGATCATAGAGAAAGCAAGAGAATTCCAGCGAAACATCTACTTTTACTTCATTGCTATGCTAAAGCCTTTGACTGCATGGGTCACAAGATCATGGAAAATTCTTAAAGAGATGGAGTACCAGATGACCTGACTTGTTGCCTGGGAAACCTGTATGCAAGTCAAGAAGCAACAGTTATAACCAGACATGGAACAAGGGACTGGTTCAAAACTGCGAAAGGAGTACGACAAGGCTGTATATTGTCACTCTGCTTGTTTAACTTCTTTGCAGAGCACCCATGTGAAATGCTGGGCTGGATGAATCACAAACTGAAATCAATATTACCAGGAGGAATATCAACAACCTCAGATATGCAGATGATACCACTCAAATGGGAGAAAGCGAAGAGGAACTGAAAAGCCTCCTTGAGGGTGAAAGAAGAAAGTGAAAAAGCTGGCTTAAAATTCAAATTTTGAAAAAACTGAGATCATGGCATTTCGTTACGTCAGTTCATGGCAAATAGAAGGGAGGAAAGTGGAAGCAGTGACAGATTTTAGTTTCTTGGGCTCCAAAATCAGTGCTGATGGTGACTGCAGCCATGAAATTGAAAGACACTTGTTTCTTGGAAGGAAAGCTATGACAAAGCTAGACAGTGTGCTAAAAAGCAGAGACGTCACTTTGCCAAGAAAAGTCTATGTAGTGAAAGCTATGGTTTTTCCAGTAGTCATGTACAGATGGGAGAGTTGGACCATAAAGAAAGCTGAGCACCAAAAAAATGATGCTTTCAAATTGTGATGCTGGAGAAGACTCTTGAGAGTCCCTTGGATAGCAAGGAGATAAAACCAGTCAATCTGAAAGGAAATCAACCCTGACTATTCATTAGAAGGACTTGTGCTGAAACTGAAGCTCCAATACTTTGGGCACCTTATGGGAAGAGCCGACTCATTGAAAAAGACCATAATGCTGGGAAAGTTTGATGGCAAAAGGAGAAGGGGGTGGCAGAGGATGAGATGGTTAGATAGTATCACCAACTCTATGGACATGAATTTGAGCAAACTCTGGGAGATGGCGGAGGACAGAGGAGCCTGGCGTGCTAGGGCCCATGGGGTCGCAAAGAGCTGGACATGATTTAGTGACTGAGCAAAAACAGTGATGTCCATGTCATCTAAGTGATGTCCCTTCTTTAATTTCTGATGTTAGTAATTTGTGTCCTTTTTCTGTTAGCTACCCTGGATAGAGGTTTATAGATTTACTTGATCTTTTTAAAGAACCAACTTTCTGTTTTGTTGATTTTTTTCTGTTTCCTGTTTTGAATGTCATTGATTTCTGTTGCATTAAAAAAAATTTCCCTCTGACTCCTTTGGATTTAAATTCCTTTTTCTTAAAAAATTTCTAAAGCAGATGCTTATATGATGCTTAGATGATTGATTTTAGATCTCTTCTTTTTTTCTGAAATATACATTCAACACTCTGGATTTCCCTTTAAAATACTATTTTGCTGCATTCCACAAATTTGGATAAGCTGTTTTTCACTTTTATTTAGCTCAAAGTATTTAAAATTTTCAAAATTTCTTCTTTAACCCATGTGTTATTTATAAGTGTGTTGTTTAATCTCCAAGCATTTTGGTACTTTCTAATTATCATTATTGATTTCTAGTTTAATTCCACTGTGGTCTAAGAGCAGACATCGTATGATCTGTATTTCTTTAAATTTGTTAAAGTGTGCCTTATGGCCTAGAATGTGGTCTATCTCAGTAAATGCTCCATGTGAGACTGAGAAGAATACACATTTTGCAATTGTTGAATAACATTTTATAGATGTCACTTATGTTAAAAAATGAGCAACTGTTTCCTTACTGATTTTCTCTCTGCTGGATCTGCCCAATTCTGAAAGAGAATGTAGACGTTTTCTGCTATAATAATGGATTGATCTAGTTCTCCTTACAATTCTGTTGGTTTTTGTCTCACTGATTTTGATGCTCTGTTGTTAGATGCATATACATTAAGGATCACTATGTCTTCTCGGAGAATTGATCCCTTATCATTTTGTAATGTCTGTCTTTATTACTGATAATTTTCCTTACTCGAAAGTTTGTTTTTCTGAAATTTATAGGATTATTCTATCTTTTAGCCATATTTTCCATCCACTTTCTTTGCTCTGTTTGTCTTCCTACTTAAAGTGAGCATCAGCTGCATTTTATAGGTAGTCTTTTTTGGATACATGCTAATAATCGCTATCTTTTAATGGGGGTAATTAGACCAAAGACATTTATAGTGATTATTGATATTGTTGGGTTCCCATATATATCTATATTTGTTAATTTTCTATTTGTTGCCCTTGTTCTTTATATTTGTGTCTTCTACTCTTTTTAGGTCTTTTGATTTTTTAGTTAATTGAGAATTTTATATGATCCTATTTTTTTCTTTCTTAATGTATCAATTATCTTTTTAAAAAACCTTTTTAGATGTCACCTGAAATTTGCCCTGGGTATTTACAGCTAATTCAAATAACACTACATTGCTTCATGGAAACTGCAAGTACTTTTTAATAACCAAGCATCCCTAACTCCTTCCTCCCATCAATAATCATTGTATTATTGTAATTATTGTATTATAATACAAGGTATAATCATCAAATACATTGTTGTTGCTACTATTTTGAAGAAGCTCTTATCTGTTAGATCAATTAAAGAATAAGAAAAATAAAAGTTTTAATTTTAACTTCACTTACTCCTTCTTTATTGCTCTTGTATTAATAGTATTTTCTTATGTTCTATATTCCTTTTTGTTAAATTGAAATATGGTTGATTTACAATGTTGTGTTAATTTCAAGTGTATAGCAAAGTGATTCAGATATATGTGTGTATGTGTATATATATAATTTTTTCAGATTCTCTTCCCTTATAGGTTATAAAAAATATTGAGTATAGTTTACTGTGCAGTACAGAAGGTCCTTGTTAGTTATTGATTTCATTTATAATTTTAAAAAATTTTATATAAATTAAATTCTATTTTCTAAACATTATATATTATTTGTAAATTTAATTTTTATTATAAAAATACAATAGTGTGTACTATATTCTTGATGCTTTGGCTTCCGAGACCTTGCTGACCCAAGGAGGGACTGCCCTTCCCCAGGATTAACTAATTCCTAGAAATAGTAGGACTTGCCTGCTGACACTCCTTAGATGTACAAACCAATGAATCCTGAGTCCACACCCTCTCCTGCCTCCTCTCACTGGGCTCCTGAACTCTGGGACACTACTCACCTTTCCTTGATACCCCAGGAACATGTACTTGGCAACTAAGGACCACTTCTACCATCTAGATCCCACTGAGATTTCTCAGACTATTCGCTTCTAAGTCTGAGTAGCTTACTGTTCCTTGCCTTGACCGTTGCCTCCCAGGAAAACCAGGATGAGGCTCCTGCCCACCCCTCTCTGTCTGCTCCTATCTCCTCAGTGCTTCCCTGTGTGACCCTGCAAGGTGTGGCGTGCCTCTTGTTTCTAAGGGGCTGTGAGTACAATAAAAACGCCTTCTTTTGTAACAATCTTCTGTCTGTGCATCTTTCTGCATCTGATGAAAACATAATTTGTGTCTTTATGAAGATCCAAATTGCTGACCTATACTGTTTTTCTTCTCTCTATCAGCTTCTTTGGACATTCCTTGCAAATCAGGTCTGCTAGTGACAAATTCTTTCATTTTTTTTCTTTGTTTGTTTGAGAAATTCTTCATTTCCCCCTCACTCTTGAAGACAGCGTCACAGGTTGCAAACTTCCAGGTTTGTGGGTCTTTTTCTCTCAACATTTAAGACAGTCCACTCCTGGGACTTCCCTGGTGGCCCAGTGGTTAAACATCTGCCTTCCAATGCAGGGGACATGGGTTGAATCCCTGGTTGGGGAAATAAGACCCCATATGCTGTGGGGAGACTAAGTCCATGCACCCCAGTTACTGAGCCTGTGCACACGAGCCCACGCTCCAAAACACAGGAAGCCTGTGTGCCTCAGCAAAGAGCCTGTACAATGCAGTGAAAATCCAGCACCGAAAAAATAAATGCAAAATGAATAAAATAGTCTGTGCCAAGCTCCTCTTGTTTGTGTGATTGCTGAGAAGCCATGAAATTAAAAGACGCTTACTCCTTGGAAGGAAAGTTATGACCAACCTAGACAGCATATTAAAAAGCAGAGACATTACTTTGCCAACAAAGGTCCGTCTAGTCAAGGCTATGGTTTCTCCAGTGGTCATGTATGGATGTGAGGGTTGGACTATAAAGAAGGCTGAGCGCTGAAGAATTGATGCTTTTGAACTGTGGTGTTGGACAACACTCTTGAGAGTCCCTTGGACTGCAAGGAGATCCAACAAGTCCATTCTAAAGGAAATCAATCCTGGGTGTTCGCTGGAAGGACTGATGTTGAAGCTGAAACTCCAATACTTTGGCCACCTGATGTGGAGAGCTGACTCATTGGAAAAGACCCTGATGCTGGGAAAGATTGAGGGCAGGAGGAGAAGGGGACGACAGAGGATGAGATGGCTGGATGGCATCATCGACTCAATGGCCATGGGTTTGGGTGGACTCCGGGAGTTGGTGATGGACAGGGAGGCCTGGCATGCTGCGGTTCATGGGGTTGCAAAGAGCTGGACACAACTGAGCAACTGAACTGAACTGAACTGAACTGAGAAGTCAGATGTAATTTTTGCTCCTCTATAGATAATGCATTTGTTTTTTGTTTGTTTGTTTTTGTCAGTTATCCTTTTTATGTTGTTTGAGCTTCCTGGGTCTGTAGTTTGGTGTCTGACATTAACTTGTGGGAAATTCTCAATCATTACTGTTTCAAATACTTCTGCTCCTTTCTTCTCCTGCTGGTATTTCCACTACACATATATTATACTTTTAATAGTTGTCCCCTAGTTCTTATATGTTATGTTCCATTTTTTTCTTTGCTTTTCAATTTTGGAAGTCTCTATTGATAAATCCTCAAACTCAGAGATTCTTTCCTTAGCTTAAATCCAGTCTACTAATGAGTCCATCAAAGACATTCTTCACTTCTGTTACAGAGTTTCTAATCTCTTGAATTTGTTGCTTACATCATCCATCTGGGTTCTTGCATGCTGTCTACTTTTTTCATTAGAGCCATTAGCATATCAATAATTTTCATTTTCAGAGAGTTCTCCTTTGGGTATAATTTTTTAAAAAAGATATACAATAACACGTGTTGGTGAGAATGTGGGGAAATTGGGATCTTTATATCTGCTGGTAGGAGTGTAAACTGAGGCAGCCAGTTTGGAAAGCAATTTGGCAGTTTCTAAAAATGTTAAACATAAAGCTAGCATAAGATCAAAAATTCTTCTAGGTGTCTACCAAAAGAAATGAAAACATATATCCACATAAAAATTTGTACATGAATATTCATAGGAGCATTATTCATAATAGCCAGAAGTAGGACAATCCAAATATCCAACAACTGGTGAATAGATTGTTCATATGTTGTACATCCACACAGTAGAATATTGTTGTTCTTCAGTCGCTGAGTCATGTATGATTCTTTGCTGTCCCATGAAATGCAGCACTCCAGGCTTCCCTATCCTTCACTATCTCCTGGAGTTTACTCAAACTCAAGTCCACTGAGTCAGTGATGACTTTCAACCATCTCATACTACTCAAACATAAAAAGAATGTCACAACATGGATAAATCTTGAAAGCATTATGTTAAAGAATCCAAACACAAAAGGCCACATGTTATATGATTCCATTTATATTAATATCTAGAATGGGTAAATCTACAGAGAAGAAAGCAGATCAGTAGTTACTAGGAACTTTGGGAAGGGGAGAATTAGTAACTGCTGATGGGTATGGGGTGTCATACTTGTCTCATTAAAATGTTCTGGGATTAGTCATAATTGATGCAAATCCTGCTAATAAACTAAAACATATTGAATTGTCTACTTTAAAGGGCAAATTGTGTAGCATGTGAATTATATCTTAAAAATAAAATTGATTAATAAGTAAAATATGTGATATGTTAGAATCTGATGACAATAGATTTGAAAGCCATTGATGACATGATTCAGCTACTAACTACCAGGGAGCCTCGATTTCCTCTTTGGCAAAATAAGAGTTTAGTCTAAATGATCTATAGGGTGACTTCCAAACCTATTTTCCAGTGATACCCTCATTTTCCTACATGATTAGCAGTTTCAAAATAACTGCTGAAAGTTTAACTCTAGAATAAAATACAGCCCTTATACTTTAAGTATTTCATTAAAGACATCTCTATTCTTGAGTATTGGTTATTTTATGTATTTCCCTATTAATCAAAACAACTTTGACTTGGTGGAGTTTTTGTAAGATTATAATTTCCAAGGAAGAATATTTCTAATTGATTGTGAGCTCATGAAGAGAAATACTGAAGTTAAAGTAATTTACAAAATTGGGTATAACCAGAAATGACAGAATAATTTTCACAAGGGATTAATGAAGAAAGAAATGTGGGTAGCTATTGGATTTTTGAGCCAAGTTGTGAACATATACAATAGTTACTGGTGACATGAAAATAGATAATCAAGAATGGTGACTTCATAAATTCTGTGAGTTCATAGATTCTGTATAAAGCCTGTAGAACAGTGGTTAAAGTTTGGGCTCCGTGACCACCTGTCTGTGTTAGGATGCTGGAATCACCACTTACAATACCAAGCCAGCTGTGTCTCCTTATCTGTCATGTGGATATAGTAGCTGTACCTCAGTCAGATGGTTGTGCGGATTAAATAATATGATGCTAAAGAGCACTAAGAAAAATATTTGAGCCATGGAAAGGACACAGCAGACATTAGCATTGTCTATTTGCAATAAATGGGCTCCCGTGGTGGCCCAGATGGTAAAGACTCTTCCTGCAGTGCAAGAGATGAAGGTTCGGTCCGTGGGTTGGGAAGATCCCCTGGAGAAGAAGTTAATGGCTACTCACACCAGGATTCTTGCCTGGGGAATTCCATGGACAGAGGAGCCCTGTGGCTAGAGTCTGCTGGGTCGTAAAGGTTGGACCCGACTCAGCAAACGCACACACACACGGACATTTTCAACAAACACTCACACACTTGATGAATCCTTTCCTCGTAGTTCAGATGGTAAAGAATCTGCCTGCAATGGAGACTTGGAATCTGTCTGCCAGTGCAGAAGACAAGAGACTCGGGTTTGATGCCTGGGTCGGGAAGGTCCCCTGGAGGAGGAAATGGCAACCCACTCCAGTATTCTTGCCTGGGAAATTCCACGGACAGAGGAGCGTGCAGGCTACAGTTCATGGGGCTGCAAAGACTCAGATACGACTGAGCAACCAACACTTTTCACCTGCTGAATGTTGTAAACCCACCTGACACTGCTCTGACAAATGCAGTGCTTGCAGTGTATTTTGCTCTAACTCAATTTCCTTAGTAGTTATTTCTTGTTAAACAATGCTATTTTTCATATTGTAAATAACGTTTTTTTTTACAGAATAAAAGCAAGAAAACTTCACTAACAAAATGAAGATCCTGATAATTATATTTGTTCCTATCTTCTGGACTGAAACACTGACATATCAGAGCCAAGGTACCAGTATATTTTATGTTTATTATTATCAGGAAAATAAATATTTTTATGTCTCAACAAATCTTTATTTTGATAAATAGAAACAAGGGATGCATTTCTTTACTGAAAAATCGAGGTAGACAGAATTTATTTGTAGTTGGTGATATACAATGTCAAGCACAGTTAAGCCCTCAAAGATGACAGAAAGCTAGGTGCAAAAGTCATGAATTATTCTACACCTGGATAGAAAAACTTCAATTACTCACTGATTTTCTGAAGTCCTGATGTTCCATGTCTCTATGAATAGAGTCAGCCCATTTGTTTTTTAGGTCAGTTTGCAACTTGGCTTTAATAAATGAAAGAAAAGGAAAAAAAGGAACCCACAGAGGAAATTATATGTATATAATAATTAATATAAAAGCTTTCATATTCCATATATATGTAGAATATGAAAGCTAGATTTTTTTATATCTATAAAAACATCACTCAAAAAAATATTTTTAACTCTGCACTGTGCTACCCTCAGATTTCCTGATATCAGGGTCCCTTTTAAAGAAATATCCTGCTTAGTTAAACATTTATGAGCAGATCACTAATTGGGAGTGTGGAGGTGGTTGACCATTTTTGCTAAAGTCAACACTGGTGGTTTTCTCCATTGCCCAGACTCTCTTTATGAGGTACACACACACTCCCCCAGCCCTAGTTGCTGTGAATATTGCCTACAATGGCTCACAGCAGTACCTCACTCTCTCAGGAGAATTGCCCTTGGCTTTCCCAGAGCCACCCTACCCGGGAGATTATGCCTGTAATCCTCTGATCCTTCTCTCCAATTCTTGGGGAGGGTCTGTAGCTGATAACTGACTGCTGTTAGTCACTAAATCAGGTCCGACTTTTTTGTGACTCCATGGACCACAGCCAGCCAGGCTCCTCTGTTCATCCAGTATTTTCCCAGGTAAAAATATGAAAATACTGGAGTGGGCTGCCATTTCCTTCTCCAAGGGATCTTCCCAACCCAGGGAATGAACCTGTTTCCTGGATTGACAAGCGGATTCTTTACCACTAAGCAGGGAATGAAACTCTGTTTTCTACCTTGGCAGATGGATTCTTTACCACCAAGCCATCCCTCTTGAGCCAAAGAGGAATGCTCTGGTATAAGGGATGTACCAGAGTCTCCTCAAATCAAGCCACACCCTGCTTCTCTTCCTCTGCCTCCCCTCAGTCAAGCTCCTGTTTCAGATCTGCCTCTATGATCTCCAGCCCAAGATAGCTGCTGCTTTGCTTGATACTGTTATAAAAGTTGCTTTTAATCCACAGGACACTTGGTGACTTTCTGGTATCACACTGTTTATTCTTTTAGTACAATATCAGGTTGTTTGGGGTTCCAAAAAACCAAAAAAATGTCAGCTGGTTGCCTTTGGCACAGAGTTGAGAAAGAAAAATCTGTTGTTAACATTACAGAAGGCCTCTTGTTTGACACTTTACCATGAACAAGTACACTTTCCTCTGTTTGACCTCCAGAAGACACTTTCCTTGGGATTCTGAGTTACCCTTAACACTAGGACACAATCTCAAAGGAGATGTGGTTAAAATATCAAGGCTAAACCATCACCTCATCTGAGTTTGTTGTCATCTTATTTTGATAGGGCCAGGCCCTGAGTATGCTGATGTGGTGTTTCTGGTGGACAGCTCTGACCACCTGGGAATTAAGTCCTTCCCGCTTGTGAAGGCGTTCATCAACAAGATGATCAGCAGCCTCCCCATAGAGGCGGACAAGTACCGCGTCGGCCTGGCCCAGTACAGTGATGGGCTCCACAGAGAGTTCCTGCTCAGCGCCTTCAAGAGCAGGGGCCCCATGCTGAACCACCTCAAGAAGAACTTCGAATTCCTGGGGGGGTCCCTGCAGGTTGGGAAGGCTCTCCAGGAGGTGCACAGGGCCTACTTCTCAAGCGGGAGGGACAGGAAACAGTTTCCCCCGATCCTGGTGGTCCTGGCTTCCGCCGAGTCCAAAGATGCTGTGGAAGATGCCGCCGAAGCGCTGCGTAAAGATGGGGTGAGGATCATCTCCGTGGGAGTGCAGGGGGCGTCTGAGAAGACCCTGAAGGCCATGGCCACAGGCCAGTTCCACTACAGCCTCCGGACGGTCAGGGACCTCAGCACGTTCTCCCAAAACATGACGCAGATTCTCAAGGATGCAGCCCAGTACAAAGATGGAGCAGCCCACTCTGATATAGAAGGTAAGGAGGTTCTTGGTTGAAGAGGTGTCCCACCCCCATGCAATCTGACTCAGAAAGCCATCTCCTATTATCTCTAAGGTGCCACCTACCAGAAATCCCTATTCCATGCAGAAATGTAGAAGACCTCCTTCTCATCAGCTTTCATTCCTGATCCCCTAAGCTAAAAGAAGACTACCCCAGCTTCTCATTTGAAATATGCTTTATTTATGTCTTAGGAAAGTTCTCCATAAGACCCCCAAACAGAAGACCTTTGAGTACAAATAGTTTACTTAGGAGGTAATCCTAGAAAGCCTTAGCAAAGAGAGGGTGATGTGAGACAGGAAGCCACATATGCGGTATCTGTGAGCGGGTTGAACAGGTCAGTGCAGTCATGGAAGGCACCTAGTAAGTATACCACCCTGCTGAGGCGGTCTAGCCATTCTATCCAGAGGGAGGTAGAAATCCATTTCTAGCAAATGGAATTTCCTGGTTCCCTCTGTGCTCAGTTGATGATGAGAGGCTATTCTGAGTAGGTGCTCTCTAGTTCTAAGAATCAAGGAAGCCACTTGGTAAAAAGTGCCCTTACCACAGGTCAAAAAGATCCAGACAGTGCCACTAGCTGGCTGTGAACTTGAGGAAGTGATGTCATCTCTGTCAGCGATCTTGAAACTTTTTTCCTGCTCTCATTCACCAATTCCTTGGCTATCACTATGGATTGATTTTGTAATCAGACCAGACTATGCCTTAATAAAAGGTAGACTTCTTGAATAAGAAGTTTATTGATTTCCCTTGTAACATTATAGGACTAGTGCTCAGGCTGACTAGTTGTTTTGCTTCTATTCAACTAATTAGCCTGGTGGTGGCTCTTCCATCTTCAAATATTACTTTCAAGGTGCCCTGGTAATTGGTATGCAGCTGGTGAAGGGGAAAAAGAGGGACGGTCACTCAAGGGATGATTTTATGGGCTAAGCTTGGAAGAGGCCCACATTACTTCTGCTCACATTTCTTTAGTAAGATCTTAGTCCCATGGCCACACCTAATTGCCGGTGAGGTTGGGAACTATGTCTAGTCTTGTGAGCAAGACGAGGAAATGGATTTGGCTAAGTATTGGGCAGGCTCTGTCGCAGTTAGTGTTGCCTCTGAAACACCAGGGAGTACTTTCACTTCCACTTCTCCCATCCTTCATTCCTCCTGCCTTGGGGGAAATAGCAAATTCTCAGGGGACAGGTACTTCTCTTCCTAGAGAAAAAACCTTCCTGTGACCCTTCCCTGGTGGCTCAGATGGTAAAGAATCTGCCTGCAATGTGGGAGACCTGGGTTCAATCCCTGGGTTGGGAAGATCCCCTAGAGGAGAGCGTGGCAACCCACTCTAGTATTCTTGCCTGGAGAATCCCCATGGACAAAGGAACCCAGCAGGCTACCGTCCATGGGATCACAAACAGCTGGACATGACTGAGTGACTAAGCACGTGAGTGAAGGTGACCCTTTGCCTTGGGAACCTTGGAGATCTCACAACCCTGTAGCCAGCCTGAGGTCTCCATGACAGTAGGGCTGTACCACCTTCTTAGAAGGCTCTGGGTACTGACTGCGTTTCTCTCACTCCTCCTGAATTATTTCACAGCAGTATAGGGTTCGACAAGGGCTGCTTGTCAGGACCCTACCCTTCCCTCCCTTTGAACGTGAAAGCGTTCGCGACTCAGTGATGTCTGGCTCTTTGCGACCCCACGACTGTAGCCCACAGGGCTCCTCTGTTCATGGAGTTCTCCAGGAAAGACTGTTGGAGTGGATTGCCATTCCCTTGCTGATCCAGGGACTGAACCTAGGTCTTCCACATTGCAGGCAGATTCTTTACCATCTGAGGCACAGGGAAGCCTAGAGGTGAAGAAGAAGGGTTTTGGAGTCTGAGTTCAAACCCTGGCTTGGCTGCTAAGGGCCTTGAGTAAGCTGCCTTACCTGTAAAGTGAGGATGATAGTGTTGGCCTTATGAGATGAGCAATATGACTTGTGTGGAGTTTGGCAAACAGTTTGTAATAGCTATTTGCAAACAAATGCTGAGCTGAGCAGGCCATGCTGAAAGTTTGTTTTAGCCAACTATGTGGGGGTTTCAGAGTGCATTAGTAGATTTGTGAGAATTATAATTCCAC
The DNA here is from genome assembly GCA_007570785.1 of Antilocapra americana. Taxonomy (NCBI): domain Eukaryota; kingdom Metazoa; phylum Chordata; class Mammalia; order Artiodactyla; family Antilocapridae; genus Antilocapra; species Antilocapra americana. The sequence goes on along the minus strand of ML664172.1, from coordinate 9,098,560 downwards.
AAATACTTCTGAGCTCCTACCAGGCACCAGGTACTGGAGAGATAGAGATATGTAAGATACGTCTTTTGGCTTCTAGTGCTCACTATCTTATGGGTAGTTTTTGGCAAGATTTGAGCTTATCTCTCAGCTGCACTTATGACAGTTGTGGTTCCCCCACCTGTGCCTGGAGTGGGTATTTTCTGCGTGTGTGATATACTCTCCCCTGCATTCCAGAACTGTACAACCAACTGCTTACCTGGCATCGTCAATAGATCTCAAACTTGGCATGTCTGAAACAGAGCTCTTGACTCCTCCCTCCAACCTGTTCTTCCCCCTATCTCTCCTATCTTGGAAAAAGACACAACTGACGAACACCCTCTCAGTTGTTCAGAGCTGTGGTACATATACACAATGGAATATTACTCAGCATTAAAAAAAAAATTCATTTGAATCAGTTCTACTCAGGTGGACGGAACTGGAGCCTATTATCCAGAGTGAAGTAAGCCAGAAGGAAAAACAACAATACAGTATACTAACGCATATATATGGAATTTAGAAAGATGGTAACGAGAACCCTGCATGCGAGACAGCAAAAGGAACGCAGATGTATAGAAGAGACTCGTGGACTCTGTGGAGGAGGGCAAGGGTGGGATGATATGGGAGAAGGGCATTGAAACATGTTAATTATCATATGTCTAATCAATCACCAGCCCAGAATTGATGCTCAGGGCTGGTGCACGGGGATGACCCAGGGGGAGGGAATCAGGAGGGAGGAGGGAGGGGGGTTCTGGAGGGGGAGCATATGTAAACCCATGGCGGTTTCATGTCATTGTATGGCAAAACCAACACAATAAAGTAAAGAAAATTTAAAAAAATTTAAAAAAAAACCTAGGTATTTTCAACACTTCCTTTTTGTCTCCCAACACATGTCTAATTTATCAAGTCCTCTCTGTATCTCTAATTCATGTATCAAAACTACTCTTATTCTATCTTATCTGCTCTATCTTTGCCCAAGAACCATTCATTATCTATTTCCTGTATTAGGGCAATTATTTTTAAGTAGATTTTAATGAGTTCATTGTCTCCTTTCAGGAACTAGAGTGATATTTAAAAGATGTAAATAAGATCATGTGAGTCCCATACAATTGGACCTGGTTCCCTTTGACCTCATCAATCCTTGTTCCCCTCACTCATTGGCTCCAGCTACTCTGAGCTTCTTGCTTGTTCCTACTTCTTGCTTTTCTTTCTGCCAGAATTATTTTTTTTTTCAATCAATGTGTAGCTGAATCTTTCTCTTCACCTTTCTCAACCTAAATGTGATCCTTTCAGGGAGGCCTTCCCTAACTTATTTATGTCTCAGATAATTTAGTTCTTACCCCACATCACCAACATAGGGCAGCTCATTTGAGACACCTGTTTTATTTTCCTTGTTAGCATTTATGACTCGCTAACATAATCTATTTTCCTGTCATTCCCATAGAGTAAGGACTCCCTGAGGTCAGAGCTATTTCCATGAACTCATACCTATATCTCAGCATTTGAAGGTGGTGGTGTGGTTGTGGTGGAGGTTCATACTGGTAATGATGGACTTGGAGGTACTGGCGGTGGCTGGTAGAAGTGGTGGTTAGTCATGCTGGTGGTGACGTTGGTTATGAAGATCTTGGTGATGGGATGTGACAGGGAAACTGGTAAGACGAGTTCTTCAGATAGGGGAAGAGCATCTCAAGGTCTCTGAAGTCAATGGCCAGTGTAAATTTTGCTCAGAATTTTAATTTTTTTTTTCAGCAAAATTTGCTAACTCTATTTGTCATGACTCCCTCTGCTTTCCCTAATGACGTCTGACAGTCTACACGTGGCTTTCTCACTCTGAGCCAAGGGTTTGTACTGACCTACCTGCTGTTTCTCTCTCCATAGTCCCCTTTCCCAGAGCTTGCAAGAAAGACTCAATTGCCGACCTCATGTTTCTGGTGGATGAGGCCGTTGGGACCACAGAGAATCTAAGGATCCTGCAGAACTTTCTGAAGAACGTCACCTCCTCCATGGATGTGCAAGAAAACTGCCTGCGGCTTGGACTTATGAGTTACAGTGACAGAGTCGAGACGCTTTCTTTTCTGAACTCGAGCACAACCCAGTCTGAATTTCAGGAGCGAATCCAGAGGCTTTCTCTGCGGGCTGGGAAATCCAGTGCTGGGGTTGCCATCGGGCAGATGACGAGGGAAGGCTTCTCAGCATCACATGGCAGCAGACGGGCACAAGGAGTGCCCCAAATTGCAGTCCTGGTTACTGACAGGCCCTCGGACGACAGTGTGCGTGAGGCGGCCCTTGACCTCCGGCTGCAGGGTGTAACTGTGCTTGCCGTGGGCATTGAAGGGGCCAACAGGACCCAGCTGGAAGAAACAGTGTCTTACCCTCCGGGACAGACCCTCTCCCTGCTGGAGTCCTATGCAGACTTGAATAATTACAGTAAGAACTTCTTAAAAAAGCTCCAGAATGAAATATGGTCCCAGATTTCGACTCGTGCTGAACAAAGGGAACTTGATAAAACTGGTAGGTTTTAAAAAATACTTTTCATATTAGAAAAGTAATTGGACCAGTTGTCAAGGGTGGGAGCAGGGGCAGGCTCAAGGACATACTGTAATTGGGTAAAGGAATTTTGGGAATTATGAAAATATTCTAAAATTAGATGTTGGTGATGGTTGCACTTAATACATTTTCAAACCTTATGACTTTCCTAAGCATTATTAAATGACTGCAATGCATGTGTTAAGCATGTAAGTCATACCGGAATAAAATATAAAAATGGTAATTATAGAATAATTTAATAGTGTTAATGAACACAAAGGAAAAAAATAAAATCTCTTGTAGTCTTATCTTCCAGATAAAGCCATTCTTAACATTTCTCTCATCTTTTAGTCTCTTCTCTCTCTACACCCATGGACACACAAAGACATGCATACACATTTTTAAAAAATGATGTAACATGGGTGTCCGTGCTGTTGGAAAGAACTTTATGTAATGATGGAAGTGTTCTTTGTCTTTACTGTTCAGTAAGGCGGCTGCCAACTTCGGCTGCTGAGCACTTGGAATGTGGCTAATGGAACTGAAGAACTGAGTTTAAGTTTAATTTAGTTTTATTTTTATTTTTACAGCCACATGCTGGTGGCTGGCATACTGGAGAATGCAGGAACACGTTGTTGGGCACTTGCTGTACCCAACTTCTGAGTGTGACTAACAAAAGGGGAAAAAATGACAGTGATTTAGATACGATAAAACGATTTTCTGTTTCACAAATAAGTCACAAGGTAGGTGTAAAGAGCTGGAGGGCACACCACTGTCAGTGTCTAAGCTGTTTTCTTGTTTGTGGTCTTTCTTCCCAGTACCATAATCCAAGATAACTGCTCCTGGCATTACACTCACATCCAGCAGCTAGAATGATGAAAGGGAAGGAAAAGGCAGGCTTCCCCCTCCTTTTCTTCAGTGATATTCCCGGGAATTATACATGCCGTCTTTGCTTACATCCCATTGGCCAGAACTTAGTCGCATATCACTCCTCATTGTAAAAATGAGAGCTAGAAAATGTAATCTTTATTTGGGTCAGTCAAGTACCTCGGCAAATTAAGAGAGAATGGGTATTAGGGATAACCAGGATGATATGCCTTACTCATTTTTCTGTCAACCTTATACCATGACCTTTTGTCCACCTCTTTAAATGTTCATTGACAATATTCTTTTTAGGTTGGGAGTGATAATATTCCATCCTCTGGGTATAACAGAATTTGTTTGATATATCCTAAATTGTTGGATATAGAGGCCATTGCCAGTATTCTGCTCTTATGAAAGTCTTCGCAGGGATCACCATTGTCCTTATATCTTATATCTTTATCCACAATTGAATCTGCTATAGCCTTACCAAATTCTTTTCAACAAAAGCTACTCAATGTGACTTTGAGTTTATCTACTTCTGAGTTCACACTTTTCCCTGCAATAAAACGCTTTCAGATAATTGAACTCAAATTTGACAGCACCCACCTGGAAAAGAATCCTCCAATCATATTAAAGGTTAATTTTAAATTCACATTAGTCAACTGAAAGTGTAAGGATGCAATCCTGGGCTGGCACTGACTTTCCTCTTGCGTGTAGACATTACACAGCAGCAGCAGCAGAGAACCCGTGTCCCGTTACCTCCTGCATGATACAGAGGGGAGTCCTTCAGAGCGGCAGCTGCTTTGCTGAGTTTAAGGCTTAGGGGGATGTGTAGTATGGTTTCTCTCTGAGAGTTTGCAATTGCATGACCAAAGCTATTGTTGCCATCATAGAATTTCTAAATGGGAAGAAATGGGCCAAGGCTAGGACGAGGGCGAGCCTTATCTTCCACAAAGCCTCAGTAAGTGGCTTCGTATTTCATTCAGTGGCTCTCAAATATTGGTACCTTAGGTTGGACTCCTCAGATGTAGATGTCAGGTAAGGATTCATGGAAAATTGATGTATTAAAAATATACCCAGGGAAACTGGAGATCGGTAGGGAAGTGAGGATATGGGACCAGGAAGGGCAGGATGACAAGCAAAGTCCCGTGGAGGGCCAATTCCACTGAACCATTCCGGAAACAGTGTGGTTAAACCTTAGAGTTGTCCCAGTTAGGGGCAATGTAACCAAAGAATTTATATTCCAGCACACAGGAGGAGATGCTCATTGCCAGACACTTCTGGCTCAAGTTAAAAGCAAAAGGGATTTCAACAACCTGAGCAGCCACTCACCCCTAGACACTGGTGCTAGCTGTTGGAATGAAAGTGCTGGGAACTGGGTACACAAAAGTGGTAGAGGATTTGAGAGGATACAGGTGGAGTACCCACAGCGTCTGCAATACATCTATCAGGGCTTCCTGAGATTGTTAGTAATTCAGTGGCCCAATCCAATGACTCCGTCTGCAGGTTGGCAAGGAATTTTAGAAAGCTCTCCTCCAACGGACTCACACTAGCAATAGCTGAGAACCACTACCTCATTGAATTTACCAGGGCCTGCGGTGAGACAGCCAGTTTTACAGTGCCAAGATGGTCAAACACAGACAACCAGTCTCTTCGGACTTAGTCACTGCTGCGTCCACCACCCTGACACCACTGCCTTCGATTCATTTAATAGAACTTCATTAAAGCAAGGAAAATCTCACATTAACCAAATCAGGAGACTGATGGATAAGAAAAGATTGATGATTATCTCAGCAATGGAACTGTGGTGCCAGGGACCTGGACACTGGAAACCATATTCCTCTGAGAAATACAGTCCCTCTCTGTAGACATATATACAAGTGGGAAGCTAGACCGTAAGCAAAAGATTGCTGGAGGATGTGGAATTAGAGCAAACGCGTTAGTTTTATGACTTAGATGTCTTGTGGTATTTAGTCAGGGGAATGATTCTATTTTAAAGTCCAATCTATAGATCTATATCCCTAGATAACTGTGCAGATGAGTGAGACCTTGCACCACGGGACACATTTTTTTTTCAACCCTGTCCAACTGAACTTTTTAGATGGATATAGTCTGTAATTACACTGCCCAATGTAATAGCCACTAACCACATGGAACTGTTAAGCACCCAAAATGTGGCTTTTGCAACTGAAGAGTTGACTTTTAAATTTTATTTAATTTTAAGCAGTTTAAGTTCTGGTTTTAATAGGAACATGTGACTGGTGGCTAGTGTATTGGACTGGCACAGCTTGAATTTTTCTCTCCCTCATTACTGACCACCATTTTTCTTTATTAGATATATAATTCAGTTCATTCTGGTTTCTAGCAAGTGTTTCTGTCCTGGGATCACACTTGTCTTTTGCAGATAACTGCTTACCTTTGCCCTAATACTTTATATGTTGACTTCATAGCTGAATTCTCAGAGTCAAACTTATTTTCAGTATTTCTGATTTCTTAAGAGCCAGCTCCCCATAGCCTGAAATAGTGTCAACAGCTATAAATTACCAACAAGCTATCAAGAAAGAAAATATTTCTGAAATGACTAAATTGTCTTGTATTTTATAGGCCTTTTTACATACTCAACCAAGTAATTGTGCACATATCTTAAAGTTTAAAGGTATATTTTTTCTTCTACCCACTTTTAAAAATGGCTGAGTAGAGTGGTAAATAGACTATTAGTAAAGTTAAGGCCCTTTTTGACAATCTGCTTGACAAAGGAAAAATATTGAGAGTTCTTTTATTTACAATTTTCTGCTGAAATCTTGTGATGTACCAGGCCTGAACTGGGTAGAAGCAGAAAACTAGGCAAAGTCTCTGCCCTCATGGAGCTGACATTCTATGTCAGGAAACAGGCTGTGCTCATGAACAGATGAATAAAGTAATTTCAGGAAGTAATGGGCATCGTGAAGAAAGTAGACAGGGTGACAGGACAGATAATGACTGATGTGCTTTAGCTGGAAGGGAAGAGAAGGGCTTCTACGGCACCTGCATCTGAGCTGACACATACAGGGGGTGAGAAGGAACCGGCCACGTGAAGATTTGGGGGAGAGTGTTTCAGGGAAGAGGGCAGGCACAAAGTGACAGGAGGGAGCCCAGTGTTGTTGAAACACAGTGAGGAAGATCAAGAATTGCTAGTGGCCTTGTACTCAGCTGGTAAAGAATCCTCCTGCAATGCAGGAAACCAGAGTTCGATCCCTGGAGAAGGGAAAGGCTACCCACTCCAGTATTCTGACCTAGAGAATCCCAAGTCCATGGGGTTGCAAAGAGTCAGACACGACCGAGCAACTTTCACTCACTCAGAAATAGGATGAGAAAGAAAAGGAGGAAAGATTAGTGTTATTTTTCATTTTAAAATTCTAACTACAGTGATACATCATTTAAGTAGAAGAGTAATATGGTCTGGTTCTAGTTTTAAATGTATTATTCAAGTTGCTCCAAGTAGAAGAGGTTATTGGGGAAGTAAGAACAGAAGGTCATCTGAACCTATTTCTCAAAGGAATGATAGGGCATAAACTACAAATGCAGGCAGGTGTCAATATCAGACAATCAATCTTAACTGGAAGTCTGGAGGCCTGGGAATCTGGTCCTTGGTCTGTGATTCGCTTGCGGCATGACCTCAGTGACGGGGCCTCAGTTTCAAAGTCCTCACAAGGCTGTGGTAAGTTTCACAGGAGAAAATGGGTCTGAATGTGCTCAGTGAAACGTCCAGGCCTCAACTGAAGTGTCCTCATTCTTCAGAAGCTGTAACCACATCCAAACTCACAATAGGCCAGTAAATCTGAGATACAAGGTGTTAAGTAAGGAATAACAACTTTATTTGGAAAGCCAGCAGACTGAGAAGACTGCCGACTCATGTGTCACAATAATCATCTTATGGGGCCTGGACGCTGTGTTCTTTTATCGAGCACAAGATGGGAGGAGGTGAGGAAGTAAAGTAAAAAGATTGTAAGTTTTGCAAGCATCTCCTGGAAAGGCCAGCCTCAGGGAGCAGGGGCTGGGTGTTCCTTTTTTCTTTTTGCAGCCATTCACAGGTGGACAGAGTTAGAACGTTTCCCTGAACAAAGGCACTTTAGCTTACCATTCAGGCAGGGTGGCAGAGCTCCCTCGGCAGGCCTTTATGTATAGGCAGTATCCTTTTAGTGAACAAAAGAGGAAGCAAAGGAAACAGATCCAACACTTAGGCAGATTTTGTTCTTTCCTGTAACAGCTTCAGGCTCCTCTCCAAATCCTCCTGCCAAGCTCTCTCCAGGTTCTCCACAATTAACAGAGAATGTACTTTCTGTTTTCAATTTTTCCGCAGGCTGTGTGGACACAAAAGAAGCTGATCTCTATTTCCTCATCGATGGCTCAAGCAGCATTCTGCAAAAACACTTTGAGCAAATCAAGGAATTCATGCTGGCGGTGATAGGGATGTTTAGCATTGGTCCAGACAAAGTTCGAGTTGGAGCTGTGCAGTATTCCCATGAGAGGAAAGTGGAATTCGGTATCAGTGACTACCTTAATGATGTGAAGTTAAGAAAGGCTGTTTCTAACATGAGGCAGCTTACGGGCGGAACTCTTACTGGGGCAGCCCTGGATTTCATGCTGCCACTGATGAGGAGGGGAAGGAAGCAGAGGACGACCGAGGTACCCTGTCATCTCATTGTGCTGACCGATGGGATGTCTGCAGATGCTGTCCTGGAACCTGCTGAGAGACTAAGGGCTGAAAATATCACCATCCATGCGATTGGTATTGGGGAGGCTAACAGAACGCAGCTGCAACAAATTGCTAGGGAGGAGGAAAGGGTTAACTTTGGGCAGAACTTTGATGCTTTAAAAAGCATCAAAAATGAAGTTGTTCGCAGTATCTGCACTGACAAAGGTAAGCAAAACAAAAAGGCTTTATTATCTGTACTTTCTTCGTTGCTTCAGGGGCACTAACAGGCTGAAGGGGTTCAGCCCCTGACTTTAAGCCAGTTGCCAAGGTGGGAGAATCCCTCAGTAGACAGCTGCCCTGAAGCCATCTTGAAAGCGATAAGTGAGAAGGTGGCTGAGGATGCTGTTGCCTTAACCAAGCCCACTGCCGTGGAGGTGAAAGTGTTAAAGTGAAAATGTTGGTCACCAGGTGTCCGACTCTTTTTCAACCCCATGGACTGTAACCCGCCAGGCTCCTCTGTCCGTGGAAGTCTCCAAGCAAGAATACCGGAGTGGGTTGCCATTCCCTTCTTCAGGGCATCTTCCTGACCCGGGGATTGAACCCAAGTGTTCTGCATTGCATGCAGATTCTCTTACCCTCTGAATTACCAGGGAAGCCCTCTATCTGTGTATGTGTGTGAGATACGCTAATGGAGGTAGATGAGAACAGTGGAAAGAAAACGGGCTCTGGTTTTCAGTGGGTTAGGATTCAACTCATTTCATTACTTGAAACTTGTACTTGCTCATCTATAAAATTAGGACAGTACCTACATCCGAGTATCCTTATAGTAAACATCAACTTTTATTTCTTTATTATGAAAGCATACTAGTACATATGTAACCGTTGTTTATTTTTATTTATAATGCAAACACATACTTGCATTTTTGTTATGACTAAAAATTACGTAACAGAAGTTAGGAAGAACAATGTGTAAATTCCTGCTGTGAACCTTGAATGGGCTACTTACCCATCTACCTGCCTTGGCCCTATAAGTGTAGGCTCTTATGAAGCTTAAAGGTAATAATGCATGTGGAGCATTTAGAAGAGGGCTTAGCTCATGGTAAGTGCTACATAAAATGTGATTGTTGTAAAAGTTGGTCAAGGTGCTCATTGGTATGGAAAAGAAAAGAATTCTCACTTTACTTGAACTTACAAAAGTGAAACTATATTGGAATTTTCTCTGAGTCACTAAAATCCAAAGAAAAATAAGCCAGCAAATAAGTAACATTGACAGTAAAATCCTAAATCATAACTTTATTGATTTTTTTCGTCCTGTTATGGACAGGAGTAAAGTTGAGTCTTCAAGATGTCTTAGAAACAGTATGAATACAAGTTCTTTATGTTTCCTGGAGCTGATGCCAAGGAAAGTAAAAAGATTTCAGGAAAAATAAAATAGATGGTATTTGGGGTTTTTTCAAAGGCAGGGACCAGTCTGAGGAGGGACAGGATATTTCTTATTGGTCAAGTAGTGGCAGTACACCTGCCCAAACCCTGGCATACCTGAAGGAGGAGACAAACTGTAGACAAGGAAATGAGCCACAAGACGGTGAACAGAGAGGCAGAAAAACCAAGACACCAGCGCTGGAGGGCCTAGGAAAGAAACTGATTCCTCTCGGAGAAGACATGGATGTAATGAGGCACCGGGTATCCATTCACAGGCAGGTTAAGAGGCTCTAGCAAAAAGGCCCCATCCCACACAACACAGAATATTGTTTCTCTCTTGTGTGGTTGTCCAGGTGAGCAGTCCAGGTCTAGCAAAGAGGCAGGTCCATCTGCAACACATGGCAACGTCTGTAGGTCAGAGACAGAGCTCCACACCCCACCGGCTTCCGTTTGGGAAAGGGAAATAGGACCAGGGGCGTCTCATCAGGCTCATTGTTTTATTGTTCAGACCCAGGAGGAGTTAAATCACTCCTCCTCATAGCTACTAACAAATCCACAGTCACAGGGCCACATCTAGCTTCAATGAAGCCTGGGAAATGTAGTCTTTAATTGGGTGGCCATCTTCCTAGTTGAAATTCTTTTATTGACATAGAGGAGTGGGAGATGAGGAGGTTCAGTTCAGTTCAGTCGCTCAGTCATGTCTGATTCTTTGTGACTCCATGGCCTGCAGCATGCCACGCCTCCCCATCCATCACCAACTCTTGGAGTTTACCCACTCATGTCCATTGAGTTGGTGATGCCATCCAACCATCTCATCCTCTGTTGTCCCCTTCTCCTTCCACTCACAATCTTTCCCAGCATCAGGGTCTTTCCCAATGAGTCAGTTCTTCACATCAGGTGGCCAAAGTATTGGAGTTTCAGCTTCAGCATTTAGTCCTTCCAGTGAACACCCAGGACTGATCTCCTTTAGGATGGACTGGTTAGATCTCCTTGCAGTCCAGGGGACTCTCAAGAGTCTTTTCCAACACCACAGTTCAGAAGCATCGGTTCTTCAGCCAACAAAGGTCCATCTAGTCAAAGCTATGGTTTTTTGATGAGGAAGTAGATCCTGTGAATAGTGACTGCAGAAATCTCCCCATTTAACATGTTATAATGTGGAAGAGCACATTCTATACTTGGAGAAGGCAATGGCATCCCACTCCAGTACTCTTGCCTGGAAAATCCCATGGATGGAGGAGCCTGGTAGGCTGCAGTCCATGGGGTCGCTAAGAGTTGGACACGACTGAGCGACTTCACTTTCACTTTTCACTTTCATGCACTGGAGAAGGAAATGGCAACCCGCTCCAGTGTTCTTGCCTGGAGAATCCCAGGGACGGGGGAGCCTGGTGGGCTGCTGTCTATGGGGTCGCACAGAGTCAGACACTACTGAGGTGACTTAGCAGCAGCAGCAGCAGCAGCATTCTATACTTCCCAGCACTGGGGATTTGTCAAAACCCTCAGACATCTTTGGCAACTTCCCTATTCACAACTTTCAAAATGACCCCAGGGCAGTGTCGATATCAGATGGTTTTAATCCCCCTACTGGGATTCCCTGGTGGCTCAGACAATAAATTGTCTGCCTGCAATGGGGGAGACCCTGGTTTGATCCCCAGGTTGGGAAGATCCCCTGGAGAAGGAAATGGCAACCCACTCCAGTACTCTTGCCTAGAAAATTCCATGGATGGAGGAGCCTGGTCCATGGGGTCGCAAAGAGTCGGACATGACTGAGCGACTTCACTTTCACTTTCTTTCACTTACTGGGCCTTATGTTTTTGTTTTTGTTGTTGTTGTTTAGTCACTATGTCATGTCTGACTTTCTTGCAACCCCATGGACTGTAGTCTGCCAGGCTCCTTTTGTCCATGGGATTTCCCAGGCAAGAATACTGGAGTAGGTTGCCATTTCTTTCTCCACAGAATCTTCCTGACTCAGGGATTGAACCTACATCTCCTTCATTGGGAGGTGGGTTTGTTAGCTCCGAGTCACCAAGGAAGTTCCGGTGGACCTCATATGAATTATTAAAAAGTAGTGAATATTTGGGAATTTGCTGTATGTCTCAGGGAACTCAAACAGGGACTCTGTATCCACCTAGAGGAGTGGGATGGGGAGGGAGATGGGAGGGAGTTTCAAGAGGGAGGGGATATATGTATACCTGTGGCTGATTCATGTTGAGGTTTGACAGAAAACGACAAAATAAATTCTGCACAGCAATTATCCTTCAATTAAAAGTAAATAAATTTTTAAAAAAAGAAAAGAAGGTAAAAAAATAGTTGGCCTGTTTTAGTTCTTCTATGATTTATGATAACTGGCCATATACGAATAGTGTGGGGTAGATTCTATGAGGACTGAGGAAGGGACTGGGAAGAGAATGGCAGCGATAATGGAAGAAAGGGTTAAGACTAAGGAGATGCATGCTAAAGACAACATGTTTACAATTTATGCTATATATATGTACTATGGTGCATACATGTTTATACATATGTAAATATACATACACATGGCTTCTCAGGTGGCTCAATGGAAAAGAATCTGTCTTCAGTGCAAGAGATGCCAGAGATGTGGATTCGATCCCGGGGTCAGGAAGATCCCCTGGAGGAGGGCATGGCAAGCCATTCCAAGATTCTTGCCTCAGGGATCCTCTGGACTGAGAAGCCTGTCAGGCTACAGTCCATAAGGTCTCAAAGAGTGAGACAGGGCTGAAGCAACTGAGTGTGCACACACACACACACACACACACACACACACACACACACGAATTAATAGCACTTTTTTATGGCTTATAGAAATTGATCTTCTATGTGTGTATATATGTACAAATATGTATGAGGTGGAAGTGAAAGTGTTAGTCACTCAGTCGTGTCTGACTCTTTGTGACCCCATGGATTGTGGCCCACCAGGCTCCTCTGTCCATGGAATTTTCCAGGCAAGCATACTGGAGTTGGTAGCTGTTCCCTTCTCCAGGGGATCTTCCGACTCAGGAATCAAATCTGAGTCTCCTGCACCGCAGGCAGATTCTTTGCCATTTGAGCCACTATATATATGCAGACACACATCCATTTCCAGTCAGTAGGGTATCAACAGATTTTATGTATAAATAAAGTAATAGTCCCTGTTGAATGGATATGTGCTTACTAATGTACTTATTATCACTAGTAAAAACTTTTCATCCCAATTTCTAATATTAATATTTTTTATTGATTTAAATTATCCCAGAAAATAATGCTTTATAAAGGTTACTTGGAATTTTGTGCTTCAAGAATACACATAAAACCCTGAAATATTAGTCATATTAGTGCCAAAACTTGATTACTTTTCTCTGACTTTCTTTGTTGATCACCACTGCATCCTTAACACATGGCTTGATGCATGCCATTTCATACACTTCAAGAATTATGAATAAATGTATAATATGTGCATGCATAAGTGAGATAATGAATATATACTTTAGAAGTTGCATTTCTTTGAACATTTTTAGGTTATCTTCATTGAATTTCTGATTTAGGGTTCTAGTCAGCAGACTACGATAAAATTTTCAAATGCAGTGGCAGTTGCTTGAGTTACTTTGTGATATTTACTGATTAAAGTATTTATTTCTGCTTTACTGGCTCTTACATATTCCGATAACCATGCCAACCTGGTATATTTCTGGTCTGTTTGATTACGTGCAGGATGTGAAAACATGAAGGCTGACATCATGTTTCTGGTGGACAGTTCTGGCAGTATAGGACCTGAAAATTTTCAGAAAATGAAAACTTTCATGAAAAACCTGTTAGATAAGATTCAGATTGGTAGAGACAAAAGCCGAGTCGGTGTAGTCCAATTCAGTGATTATAATAAGGAAGAATTCCAGCTTGATAAATACTTTACACAAAAAGAAATTTCTGATGCAATAGACAGCATGTACCCCATCAGTGACAGAACTTTGACTGGAAGCGCGATAACCTTTGTGGATCCATACTTCACTGAGTCCAAGGGGGGTCGCTCAATGGTGAAAAAGTTTCTCATCCTTATCACCGATGGAGAAGCCCAAGATGATGTGAGAGACCCCGCCAAAGCTCTTCGGGACAAAGGTGTGGTCATCTTCTCCGTGGGGGTATATGGGGCCAACAGGACTCAGCTGGAGGAGATCAGCGGGGACGGCAGCCTGATCTTCCACGTTGAGAAGTTCGATGATCTGAAGGCGATAGAGAATAAACTCATCTTCCGCGTGTGTGCCCTTCACGGTAAGCGACCCTCTTATCCTTTGTGAGCTGTTGACTTTATAGTGGGATGAACAGAGACTTGGACTCCAGACTTGGCCTCTACCCAGACTTTGGTGTTAAATGTTGGTCTTATCTGTGCTGTGTTAAAAGCCACGACCTCAGGGCTGTATACTTATGTGCAGGGATATACTTACCCAGGGATATTCCAGAATAACCGTTTTGTCTGCTAATTTGGCAACATACAGTCTGATTTTGATGACTTCAAATAGATATACCAAGAGAATACTGGAGTGGGTTACCATGTCCTTCTCTAGGGGGTCTTCCCAACCCAGGAATTGAACCTGCAGCTCCTGTCACTACTCCTGCATTGCTGGCAGTTTCTTTACTGCTGAGCCACCAGTAAGCCACATATACCAAGGAGGTCTCAGAATTTTACATTAACTTTCCAGCTTTTTAATACCTGTATATCTAGATTTTCCAGTCAATTTTTAATCCTAAATGATTCTCCCACATTGTTTCTTGGCTACCTATAACCATTCTTAACTATGCATATGTAAGAATGTGTAATTAGAAATATGCGGACATCTTCCTCTCAGTTAAATTAAGTCCAGTATGCAAAGCACAACTCTGCACCTTCTTTGTATTTTAAAGATGCAGTGTATATTTTTATTACTTACATTAGTCTCCTTACCCTCTCTCCGCTAAGTAGTTTGCATTTGCCTGTTCATATACCTATCCTTCTGGAAAATTTTAATTTGTTGCTTTTCTTAAAGTGATCGCTTGGAGTCATCACTTTTATCTGACAATTACAGTGCTTTTCAGATTGGATTAAGCAACCTTAGGTTTGAGCCCCTCAATATTAATGACTTGTGTCAGAACTTACTATAAATTCACCTGTAAGGCTAACAACGCCAGTACTTTTAAATCTATCATGTGCTGCTGTTATCTGTGTTTTGGAAACAACCAAGAGAACAAGCCAAAGCCTTAGTCAGTTTGTTGTATGTTGTTCCTATGGCTAGAGAAACCTCCTTTGGACTTTGTCCTTCAGGATTTTGTGTGTGAAAATTTCAGAAGGTTAACAAGTAAGATGTCTCAGTGTAAACTGAGCTTTAGGCAATGGGCCTAAGATTTCTCTTGGAAGGGCTTAACTGGAATTTTTCTTCTTCCTCCATGAAGAAATCCCAAACTCTTGGGATTGTGGAGACATTCTAAGAAGGGCTCACAGTAAGCCCACAGCCCCACCTTTGAAATCCAAAGGACTCTTCCTGGCCTTTCTTCACTAAGAAATGTCATGTTTGCGGAGGCCCTGTCTATAGCATAAGGAAGAATTTCAGCTGACTTGTACACTCAGTTTATAAACATTTATTAAGTAAATTTATAAATATGTATCAAGTCAACTCATAAATATGCATTGAGTTATGACTCACTGCAAAATCATGGCAAGTCATTCTTCCTACTTGGCTTGGACTCCTCTGCAGTGGATGATCCTTGAAAACTTGGAGCCCTCACTGCCAGAAATAAGGATTGGAGGTAAGGTTGGCAGGTAGAGGGTGCACCATTGGGAAGCATGTGCTTTAGCTACTTAGGGGAGGAAAAGAGTGGAAAGAAGCCCATACTTTGGAGACCCTCCCAGCGTTGGTGCTGGGCTTCTAAGCAGGAGGAGGGCTTGGGGCTAGGGTGTGGTGACAAGGTCTTAGCTTTTCCCCTCTGAAGGCTTTTCTGGGCTCCAGCTTGGGAAGGTCAGAGGAAGGGTCATGAGGAAATGTGAAGAGGCATGAAAAATCTATCTGCCAGACGCTGAGGCAACAGCTGGAGCCTGAAGGGGCAAGACAGAAACTGCAAGGTTGTACACTGGGCCCCCCAGCCCTTCAAAAACGCAGGCTAGTCTGGCGAGAATCGATCATGGCTCACCACTGTACTGCACTGAATCACCTCCTGACGTTCCCTTCCGGGTGAAAGCCTGCTTCGAAAACGTTGTTGTAAATGACCCGAAGAGGTTTAGCAGAGCAGAGTAGGGGGGTGTGGGAAGCGCTGATCTGATCCTGGAGTTAGGAGTGCTCCTATCTGATCATCATAGATAGGAGCGCCAGTGTCCTTAGAATCGTGACGTGGGCAAGTGTGGGCAGGTTGAACATCTCTGAGCCTTCATCTCTGAAGCTTCTTTTCTCTTTAAAATGGCATCGGCCATCCCTAAGTGCGGTGGAGTGTCCGGCACGTGAGGGGCACAAGGCATGCGTAACTGGTTTCCCTTCTAGGCGTCTGAGCAGAACGCACTGCAAAAGTCCGTCACGCCTGCTCTCTTCTACTTTCAGATTGTAAACACATTCAGCAGTTAGATGTCGTGTTTGTGCTGGACCATTCAGGCAGCATCAGCGCCCAGGACCAAGAAAGCATGATCAACCTCACCGTCCATTTGGTGAAGAAATCAGACGTGGGCCTGGACCGCGTGCGGTTTGGCGCGCTCAGATACTCAGAGGACCCCGAGGTTCTTTTCTACCTCAACAAGTACTCAAGTAGATCGGCCATCATCCAGCATCTGAGGAGGCGCAGGGACACGGCGGGAAGGACCTACACTGCCAAGGCTCTGGAGCGTGCCAACGACCTGTTCACAGCGGAACACGGCAGCCGCATCAAGCAAAACGTGAGGCAGATGCTGATCGTTATCACAGATGGGGTATCCCACGACAGGGATAAGCTCAGTGAGGCGGCCTCAAAACTAAGAACTAAAGGCGTTATCATCTACGCAGTGGGTGTAGGTGCGGCTGACCAAGTAGAACTGGAGACCATGGCAGGAGACAAAAACTACACTGTCCACGTCAGTGGTTTCGACAAACTGAAAGATATTTACCTGCCTCTGCAGGACAGTATGTGTAACAACTCGCAAGAGGGTAAGTTGTACTTTTAAAGTTGGTGTAGCAATACAAGTTTCTGCAAAAAATAAGTGCTGACTTGGCTTCCCGTCATCCAGATGGCACGGGCCGGACGTTCCTCTGCTCAGGCTACCAGTGCTCTCTCTGAGAGAAATGCATTCTTGATAAAGCAAGATCTAAAGGTCCTTCGCTGCTGTACTGAAGACATTGTACGAGAAGTTTGCAGAAGCGTTCCTTGCTGCCTGGCCTCTGTTTCCCTTTTCTTGGCTCTTCCTGGGGCCCCATTCAGCTTTCCACATTTCATGGTTGCCTGTGCTGTGCATTTGCTTGATGGCCCCAGGGCAGCTCCTCTGTATCAGGTTCAGGCCAAACTCAGGTGGAGAGTTTCCTGCTTTAAACAGATAGACTTTTGTCTTCGAAATTCCAGGACCCTCTAAATGGGATTGTCAGCATCCTGTAGGACCACTCAAAGTCCAACCAGGGCGGTGAGCTTTTCTGAATAAAGGCCAGGAGTGGGAGTTGGATGGGGGTAATAGAGACCAGTTTCTAGGAACCAGGTGGGAAGGGGTCAGAGCTAACCCGGAGATAGCCCTGGGGTAGGGCGAGCTGGAGGCATCATGTCTGAGTGAGCAAGGGGTGAGATTTGCCACTTGACCTAAAAGCATTGGAGATCAACACACCCTCTAGGAGGGTCTCTGTGTCTCCTTGGAAGCCTGGAATCCTTCCCAGATACTGGCCTAGTCCTCCCCACTTGGCAGACACATCAAGCAACCAGCTAACTTCCTTCCTTCTTTCTTTTTCCCTCCCTTTTTCTGATGTCCTTCTCTTTTTCCTTTCCACCTCCCTTCCTTCCTCTCTATCAGCTTGAAACCTACTTTTGTGTTCAACACAAATCATGTCTTGTCCACTAACATTAACCCACTCACTTCTCTGTAAAATTGTCCAGCCCCAAACAAAACCTTCCCCCAAATCTTGTGTCAGACCAGCAATTTGCTGGGCTGAGTATAACTACGTCTGATCTCCACAACCCTACTTTACTTAAGTAAGCAATACATTCAGATTCTTGGGTTCAGATACAGAATGTGGGTGTCATCTTTAAGAAAACATGGCTGTCCCCAAGGCATCTTTCTGATACAAACTGGGCTATGTTGCTGAGCTCCTCACAGATTACCGTTTCTAAACTCCTGAGTTCCAGGTAGGTCCTGGTAACATCTTCAACCTCAACTATCCCCTGCTTCACAGCCTCTCTAGTCATCCTGAAGTTCCTTCTTCTTCACATGCGTCATGTCACACAAACACACTGGCCTATGGCTTCCCCTGACTGCATCTAGCTTGCTTGTCACCTTTCAGATTTTGTTTGCCAGTTTTCTGACCCAGCACCTGTCCATGTCCCTGCTGTGTCCCCTGACTCCTGCGCCTTCTATTTCTCCTGATGGTAGCATCTAACACGTATTTGCTGTTTCCTTATTTGTCCTTGTAAGAAGACTGGGTTCATTGGGCAGGCTGGGACTCTTATTTATCACTGGATCCCTCTCAAATCTAGGACGTTAGTAGGACTACAGTCTTTTCCTTGTGGACTGCTTTCTTCTCATCTCCCGCACCTACTTTTGGAGGTAGACATTGAGACGGAGTTTTGAGTTAGATGTTGAGATAGTAGAGTCTAACTTTTGGATGCAAGATGATTATTAGGGGGGCACAGCTGTGAAGGAAAGAGGGGGAGGCAGAGAGGCAAAAGAAGTCCACGATGCATGCCCCGTCATCCCAGTTACCTTCACTGAGCACTTTAATACAGCCCCATCTCAGCCTTTGCATTTGATGGAAACTGAGCATAAGAGATCATCTCGTTTTGGGTCATTTCACATGGGACTTCAGAGAGATGACCCTGTAAACCATGTTGACTAGCACTTGCCCAGGAAATTTTAATATTTGGGCTATGATATTATTAAAGCAATTTGTAGTAGAAAAAAGTGCTGGATTTAAGGATAAAAGGGATCCAGATACCAGCTCCACCGCATAGTGGTTGCCTATTCTGAGGCACCTTAACCACTGAATTCCTTTTCTCTACCTAAGATCAGAATCATTCCTCATAAGGTAGTCATGAATATTAACCATTATTGTACGCTAAACACATTTTTAAAATGATAATTTTCAGCACAAATGTTAAGTGGCATTGATAGTAGCAGAATTACTAGCCATAGTACAGTGGCACTCCACTTGGGTGGATATCCCGGTATGGGAGTGTTGAATGGATTCCAGGCCTTTGCAATGACCTTTCAATGAATATAATCAATCTAGTCAAACTTCTTCCTTCCCTTCACAGAGTAGCTTTCAGTGTCCTTTTGGATGTGTCATGTAAATTATTAAAATTTGAAACAAAGCCTATTAACTCTTTCCTCACCACTACTTTTTCTGCTCTTTGAGGGCCAGTTGTGATTTCTCATCTGTTATCTTATCTCAATTTGCCATGACTGTGAGGATTTAGTAAAAGCAATTAAATATTTGAGCAAAGGGAATGTTTAGAATGATTCTTGAGGATAACAAGTGATTTATTTTTTTCATTTGCAGTCTGTGACATTCAAGAAGCTGACGTGATTTTCTTTTGTGATGGCTCTGACATAGTGTCTGATTCAGACTTTGTTACCATGACAGCTTTCTTGTCAGACTTAATTGATAATTTTGACATTGAGTCTCGGAGGATGAAAATTGGGATGGCACAGTTTGGGAGCCGCTACCAGGAAATTATCGAGTTACAAAACTCTCTGACTAAAACCGAATGGAAGTCTCGGATTCAAGCTATCACCAAGAGCAAGGGGCTTCCACGAATAGACTTGGCCCTGAGACAAGTCAGCGTCATGTTTGAGCCGTCCGCTGGCGGGAGAAGGAACGCTGGTGTCCCTCAGACCTTAGTGGTCATCACATCTGGGGCTCCCCGCTACGATGTGTCAAAGGCAGTGAAGATCCTGAGAGAAGCTGGCGTTTGTATTCTGGCTCTGGGCATAGGAGATGTTTACAAGGAACAGCTCCTGCCGATAACAGGCAGTTCTGAAAAAATCATCACTTTTCAAGACTTTGATAAGTTAAAGAATGTGGATGTGAAAAAAAGAATGATCCGTGAAATCTGCCAGAGCTGCGGGAAAACCAGTAAGTGCCCCTTTGCTCCTTGTTTTTGTTTGATTGCGGCTTCCTGGTTGTCCATTTCCCAGGGTGTCTTCGGGCGAATCTAACAGAATGTGGTTTCGAGCAATGTGCAATGAGAATAGGCATCTCCTCTGTTTCCAAGAGTTTGGGATTAGTCAGCCTTCTTCAGAGGCAGGGGAAAGGGTTCAGAGGCCAGAGGACGCCCTGGGTTGTGTGCCCGGGTCAGCCCTGTCCTCCACTACAATCCAGGGGGTTGTATTCTTCTTAACACTTGAAACTCAGCTTTCTATTTCTATCCTCTTTGCTTCCGGAAGTCCCAGAGCAATACCCTGCACCCCACAGGAAGTACGTAGAATAAATATTTGCTGATTGGACTTTTTCCTACTTTAACTTTGTGGAACCATCTTGTCAGGGACTCAGTACGTGTGCAAGTGTGTGCACCTGTGTGTATGTGTCTGTCTGTGCCAACTGTATCAGCACACGTCTGGTACGTTTTCCTCTTTGAACAATGGCATTTGTAGAATCATAACATAGTAAAGATTAGAATTGTTCTTGGGGATTATTTAATTTCCGTAGGTCACCAAGGCTGATGGCTGCAGAGGCCAGGGGTGTCATCGAAGTGAGTCACGTGGGCTGGGACTGGAGAAAATAAACACAGAGCTGTGGTCCCTCTGATGGGGATGTCATTCTTCAGCTCCAGCTGAGAGCTGTGTTCAGGACTCCAGTTCTGTACACTTGGGACTGGAAGTTGGAAGGACAGAGCATCAGTTCAGTTCAGTTGCTCAGTCGTGTCCGACTCTTTGCAACCCCATGGACTGCAGCACGCCAGGCCTCCCTGTCCATCACCAACTCCCGAAGTTTATTCAAACTCATGTCCATTGAGTCACTGACTGAGCATCAGTGAAGGATAATATTTTGTGGAATTTGCACAACAGGCAGAAATTCCCCACAGCGCTTCTATTTCTAGACTTACTATGATGGAAGCCAGATCTTTTACAAAACATCGGTTTTTCCAAGCTGTCTGGTGGGGTGCTCACTGGGGACAGATGAGAGTGGTGGAGGAGCCCAGGACTGGAATCAGAAATCCAGGGTTCCCACTCTGCCTCGCTATCTCCTCGTGTGTAAGACGAGCAACTGGACAGGGTCACGGGTGACCAAGTAGCAACTTGCTGCTGAATTGAGTTTGTCCTGTTCGGTGTTGTGGTCTTGTGAAATTGTTTGATAGCATTTACAGACTGGAGGTTTTGCATTAAAATGTAGATTTCAGGCTTCTCTTTGAAAAAGTCAGACAGCATGCGTGACTGGGCCTCCTTCCCCATGTGGCGGCTCTCAGTTGGAAATGAGTGGTGAGCAGATGGGTCATTGCTCTGCGTTCACTTTCTCTCCCACTGCCCGCTGGACTTGATGACGTGATCCTCCTGTCCTTGGTTGTTGACTGAGCTGATGGCTTCTGGACTAAATAAACTATAAGAACAATTCAAATGTTTTATATTTTACAATTATATTCATCGTAATATGTCCTCATTAAATGAAGAAAATATGCATGCACAGACACACAGACACACACACACACGAGGACAGCCTGAGAATAAACCAGGATTAGACTTCAAATAGCCACCGAAACGAGTAACATTTGAAGGGGGACAGAAGAAACACCTGTACTATGTGTTGACCCAGCAGCCAGTACCCTCCTTCTTAGGCGTTTCTGGGTCCTAAAGACCCTCCAGCCCTAGACCACGATGCTCCCCCTTTTCAGGCCCTTCTGCCCTTCCTTACTCCTGGCTCGTCACTAATTTGGCCTTGTTTCCCTTGGTCTCCAGATTGCTTTCTGGACATAGTGGTTGGCTTCGACATTTCCACTCACCTGAGGGGCCAGCCACTGTTCCACGGCCACCCCCGGCTGGAATCATACCTCCCAGGCATCTTAGAGGACATCACCTCCATCAGGGGGGTCAGCTGCGGGGCAGGGGCAGAGGTGCAGGTGAGCGTGGCCTTTAAGGTGGACAGTGACCAGGACGTCCCTGCCAAGTTCCAAATCTACCAGCAAGCAATATTTGACAGCCTCCTGCAAGTCACCGTCAAGGGGCCGACTCAGCTGAACGCGCAGTTCCTGCAGTCCCTGTGGGACACGTTTGAGAATGTGTCCACATCCCAAGGACAGGTAGCCAAGTCACTTTCTCACTCTCATCTCCATGTCCTTTCGTTAGCTTCTCCCCCCAGTTATATGCTTTGTTCTCAAGTCATCCCGTTCTACACTTTCCTCTTTCTCTAGGTGCTGCTCATCTTTTCAGATGGTCTTGGGGGTGAAAGCAAAATGATGCTTGAAGATCAGTCAGACAGGCTCAGGGAAGCAGGTAAAGTTGAAACTGAAAATGTAAATAAGGAGTCAGGGGATGTGCTGCACAAGTCTCTACCTACGCGGGTGCTCTGGGACTTGGGGTTTGCCCCGCCCCTTGAAGCAGATGCTGCTGGTGCCCTGCCCAACCCCTCTTGACCACACATGCATCCCCAGATACTGCACATGCCACAGCCAAGTGCTTATTCCTGTGACCTTCTAGAACCTGGTGCCCATGACCGACCTCACCAGTGACCTGATCCTTGGAGGGGAGGCTGGGGTTTTAACATATCCCACCTGATGCATGGAGGCAAGGGTAATTAATGCAGAGGGATACAGAAGCCCAGCATCCTTGCCTGAAGTGTACAGCCCCACTCCAGAGCCCCTTGGGACTCAGACCAAGGTGACGACTTCATGGAGACACATCCTTGTCCACAGCCTCCACTTCTCTTCACCGCTTCTCTCTCTACCTCGGTAAGCCGCATACACACCCACGCCTCTCCCAGATTCGTCTTCGAGGAAACCTCAGACGCTTGCTGTCTCTGTCTGTGATGCTCCGTTTCTGCTCCCAGCTCACCTGAAACTATGACATGGACAGGGCAGGTCCAGCGAGGAGTGCTTTTCAAAATCCATGATGCAATCTTTCCCATGGAAAATCAGACACACTAGGAAGTGTCTGAGGTTCCCTAGAAGCTGAATCTGGGAGAGGAACCAGTGTGTATGTGGCTTACCGAGGTAGAGAGAGGAGCAGCTAAGAGAAGTGGAGGTTGTGGACAAGGATGTGTCTCCATGAAGTCCTCACCTCGGTCTGATTCCCAAGGGGCTCTGGAACGGGGCTGTACACTTCAGACAAGGATGCTGGGCTTCTGTATCCCTCTGCATTAATTACCCTTGCCTCCATCCATGGAATTCTCCAGGCCAGAATATTGGAGTGGATAGCCTTTCCCTTCCCCAGGGGATCTTCCCAACCCAGGGATCGAACCCATGTCTCCCACACTGCAGGCAGAAGCTTTACCAGCTAAGCCACAAGGGGAGCCCAAGTGAAGTAGGTCAGAGACAGAAAAATATTTACAAAACAGATATAGACTCACAGACATAGAAAACAAACTTATGGTTATCAAAGGGCATAGTGGTGGGGGAGATAAATTAGGAGTTTGAGATGAACATATGTATGCAACTATGTATAAGACAGATGAACAGCAGGGACCTACTGTATAGCACAGATACTGAAATACATTCAGCATCTTAGAATAACCTGTGTGTGTGTATATATATATGTGTGTGTGTGTATATATATATATGGATAACTTTGCTGTGCCCCTGAAACTGACACAACACTGTAAATTTTTTGCACAATACTACACAATACTTTAATTTTTAAAGTGATGAGAAAAAGTACGTTACTAACTACCACGTTAAAAAACATTCAGAAGAATTCTGAAGATGAGCAATACCCTTTCTTAAAAGTGGCTTTCAAATGCCCAAGAACTCCATTCAGACTCCAGTCCGAAACACTTTCTGCTAGTGTTTCTGTGTAAGATTGCTTAGATTTCATGCTGAAGTCAGGAACCAGGGCCTCATGGATGTACAAAAGATGCAGGCAATGCCACTGTTGGCTTCTTCAATGTCAAGAGCACTTCTTTCTCTTCTATATTTTCCCTCTTTCTGATTCTTTGAAAGGAAGTCAGATGGGCTTTCCTTCTTTAGGGGGTGCGATTCCTTGGGTTGTATCACCACTTCTTTTTTTTGCTGCCTAGGACTTGATGCTTTGCTGGTAGTGTCCTTGAATGCAACTGCTCCTGATGAGTTTTCCAGCTTTGAATTTGGAAAAGGATTTGACTACAGGACTCAGCTGACCATTGGAATGAGAGAGCTGGGCAGTATGCTAGCACAGCATCTGGTGAGCCGCTGAACGAAACCCCGTGCTATTCCAAGTGCCCTGGGAGGTCTTCCCTGCGGTCCAGTGGTTAAGAATCCACCTGCCAGTGCAGGGGCGTGGGTTCCAGCAATATTCCACATGCCTCAGGGCAGCTAAGCCCATGGGCCACGGCTACTGAAGGCTGAGTGCCCAGAGCCTGCACACCCGGACAAGAGAAGCCCCCGCGATGGGAGGCATGCGCACCAGAACGCAGTCCCTGCTTGCTGCAGCTGGAGAGAGCCCTCAACAGTGAAGACCCAGCGCAGTCAAAACAGATAGATAAATCTTTTTTAAAAGTGCCCTGGGAACAAGATTGGACTCTTGATGAGTATCCTCAAAGATTCCCTTGTTTGCCCTAAATTCAGTACATGGTCTTTAGCCTATGGACCAGTGTGAAAGCCTAGCGCGTTGGTTTTGGTTTCGGTTTCCCCTTGACTTTTCATCCTTTGTCATCTCACCAAATGAAAGCTGAGGGAAGTAAAAACCCAACCAACTCCTAATCAAATTAAAAAAACAAACAAACAAAAAAAACCCCCAGCAGTTTATGCTGCAGAAATCCCAGGAAACAAGAGCCTGTCAACTAGGAACCAAGCAGTGGTCATCTGTGTGGTGAGTGCCCCTTCTATAAATGGAGGTCGTTTCCTTGGAGAAGGTATGTTGCCAGTGCAATCACTAATCTGATGCTTTCTCTTCAAGGTTAAAGAAAAAAAGTGCCTCTTACTCTCT
This sequence comes from Antilocapra americana, assembly GCA_007570785.1. Lineage (NCBI taxonomy): Eukaryota > Metazoa > Chordata > Mammalia > Artiodactyla > Antilocapridae > Antilocapra > Antilocapra americana. The sequence goes on along the minus strand of ML664172.1, from coordinate 9,073,835 downwards.
GCAGTCGCTTACCCAGCGAGAGAGGACGGGCCATAGGTGGTGAATCATGATTGACGTCAATTCAGTTCTTATGCGGTGACTTTCCATACCGTGGTCTCTCACTCGGTATTTCTTTCTTCCAGGGAAACATTGCAGAGAGGACTTGTTGCTGTAAGTTTTGCAAATGTTCAGGGATTCCAGGACCTCAAGGGATCCAAGGGCCACGGGGCTCCCAGGTACCATTCAGTTGTGACACTGTTGTACCTAGTGGGCTTTGGTTTGGAGTAGATGGAACTGAGATTGAGTAGTCGGGTTTGCAGCCTTCGCTGGATGCTGAGGGAATTACGTTGGCCCATTTGTGTGACTTCTCTGGGGTAGGAGCCAGATCAGAAAGGCTCACATTTAAGAAAAAATTATTTTATTGAAGTATAGTTGATTTGCAGTGTTGTGCTAATTTCTACTATACAGCAAGGTGATTCAGTTATACATATATATATAGAGAGAGATATGCATTCAGTTATACATACATGTATATATATATATATACACACTCTTTTTCTATAAACCTATAACAAACCATTATGGTTTATTGTAAGATATTCAGTACAGTTCCCTGTGCTCTGCAGTAGGAACTTGTTTGTCTGTTTTATATATAGTACCGTGTATCTGCTAATCCAGACTACCATCCCCTTTGGCAGCCGTAGGTTTGTTTCCTACGTCTGTGAGTCTCTTTCTGTAATGCATTCATTTCTATAGTTTCTTAAATTCCACATATACACGATACCACATGACGTTTGTCTTTGTCTGACTTACTTCACTTTGTATGATGATCTCTAGGTCCACCCATGTTGTTGCAAAGAGCATTATTTCATTCTTTTTATGGCTGAGTAATATTCCATTGTATGAATATATCACATCTTCTCTACCCACTTCTCTGTCGATGGACATTTGGGTTGCTTCCATATCTTGGCTATTGTGAACAGTGCTGCTATTAACATTGGAGGGTTTGTATCTTTTCAAGTTAGAGTTGTTTTTTTTTTCCTTCAGATATGTACCTAAGAGTGGGATCACAGAATTGTATGACAACTCTATTTTTAGTTCTTTGAGGAACCTCCATTCTGTTTTCCATACTGGCTGCACAAATTTTCATTCCTACCAACAGTGTAGGAGGGTTCAGAAGGCACACTTTTGATTCTACTATTAAGAATGACTCCTTTTTTTTCTTATGTAGACTTTGGAGTATTGCTCCTTGGCTTTGCAATTTAGACTTTAGACAGTTTGAAAGGTGGCAAAAGTGTTAGAAAGGGTGGGAAAGCTTTGCTTCATTAATAATGGAACATGATTGAACTGCAATAAGAGTGTAGCCTTGCAGAGTAATAGTTCTTAAAAAACAGATTACACAGCAATAGCATGAATAAATATATCATATATATAATGGTATTTTAATTCAGTGAAATTCTCTAAGGGAATGAAAATGAATGAACTACAACTACACATGACAACAGGTATAAATTTTATAAACACAATATAATGTGTTTATAATGGCCAAAAAAAGGCAAAACACAGAAAATTACATATGATATGATAGATTGATAAAAAGTTTGAAAACAGGCAAAACTACCTATAGTTATTCTATCTAGGGATAAATAATTAAGTAGTGGAGTATTTTTTAAAGACTTGGAAAAAATATCATCATAAAAGCAAGTGTGTGTTCCTAGGGAAGGGGTGGGGACTGGGTTGTGACTGGGGTAGCTGCTAAGTGTGGGTATCAGCCATGTCCTATTTCTTGGCCTGGGCAGTGGTTACACCCGTATTCACTTCATAACAGTTAAGCTGTACCTTTATAGTCTATTTACTTTGATGCACTTTTTCAAATGCATTTTAGATCTCAAAATGAAAAGGAGTCTGGTTAATTTTGAGGGCTCAAAAATGATTCTTGCTTAGGAGTTTACACTGTCCATCCTTGTGAAAGGATAATTGATCTCAGCCTTTTTACTGACTTCTTTTAAATTTTTTGATTAATAAATTTGTTAAAATATTTTTAGGGAAATACAGTTGATTTGCAATGTTGTGTTCATTTCAGGTATACAGCATGGTGATTCATATGCACGCGCGTGCATGTGTATTTTTTTTCAAACTCTTTTCCCTTATAGGTTATTACAAAATGCTGAGTAGAGTTCCCAGTGTTATACAGTAGGACCTCATTGTTTACCTATTTTATTCATAGAAATGTGTATACATTAATCCCAAACTCCTAATGTATCCCTCCCCTGGACTGTTTACTAAGTTACGATGTTTTGTTTACCACAGTTTCCTCTCTTATGTTGCTGGAGACTAGAATTGTATTCCAAGAGTGCAACCCCCTAGTATCCTGAGCAGACGGTGGGGATCTGTGTTAGAGGGTGAGGAAAGCAAACCTCAAGTGAAATCCTTGCCAAAAATAAACCAGGAGACAATGAAACAAGAGAGGGAGAGAAGATAGCAGATGATAGCAGATAAGGCTGATAGGGGGAAGGCTCCTTCTTGTCCTCAAAAAAAAAAAAGAGGAAGAAAGTAAAGTGATGCCTTTGGAAATGTTCTCAGTCTACCTGCTGAAGGGGGCGTGGTGGACACTGTGGTCCTCCATACAAAGCCCCAGGCGCAGACCTGGCCCTGAAGGATGTCGGGGCTCCAAACCCAGCCTGCTAGAGGCAGCCGGAGGGCCACCTCTGCAGAGAGAGAGCTTCAGAGCTGAGAGCCAGGACCAAAGCCAGCCCCAGCGCTTGTTCAACTCTCCCCAAACTCACAGCCGCGCCTGCAAAACCGCAGCTGGGCTGGAGGGAGGGCCTTGCCCGAAATGCCCAAAGTCACAGGTCTGAGTTGATGCCGGACGACTAGGATGGATTTCTCTCTCTCCCGCAGGGTTTTCCAGGCATGAAAGGCAGCAGGGGACATCGCGGAGAAGAGGGAGAGCCTGTAAGTTCCTGTGACTCGCTGCCCACCACACTCCTTCCTTTTCCATAAGAAAGCTTTCTTTTTCTAGAAGGAATAGTTTTGTCTATATGCTATGTGTAGCTCGAGGGGTGGGATGGGTTGCTTTTTTCCCTTCTCTTTGTCTGTACTACAAGGCACTTGCGGAATCTGCTTTTGGGGGAAAGGAGGGAGCAGACTCACGTTTTGCTCGGTATGTTTTTGAGGGGTGGCAAGGAACTGGGCACCCTCCCTCTGCCCCTGTGTAGGGTGAAGCCTGAGAGGACGTGTCTCTGGAGCGGCAGCCCAGTGCTTCCAGTGTGGACAGGGAAGTGGGCAAAGCACCCAGCGTGTGGTGTCACGGTCATACGCTGGACAAGCCTTTTGAGTTTCAATCTTCGACTCCCAAACCATAACTCTGTCTTGGTTCATCAATCAATAAATGGATTTGGAGGGGCAGAAACCACTTGGGTGGCTCCACTGGGATGGGGAAAGTTCAGGAGGTATCCAACCTGCATCTCCACCAGCTTAGAAGCCGTGTCTGCATAGCAAGTTGTGATCAAAAGCACAGGCTCCAGCGTTGGACGGCCCAAGGCTGACCTAGACGTGAAACCTTAATAAGCTTTGTAAGTTCCTGACCCTTGGTTTCCTCGTCTGTCAGCTTATAAATTCCTCTAAGACTACAGTTTACCCGCCCTGCACCTGTGGAGGGGTTATGGAGCTGACTGAGCCAGCCAGGATTTGAGTGAGGGGAAGAAGGCCACCCACTGCCAGACTGAGTCCAAACAGTGGGGAGATTTTGGTTCCTCTTATTACCTGCAGTGCGGGAGACCTGCATTCTGTCCCTGGGTTGGGAAGATCCCTTGGAGAAGGGAAAGGTTACCCACTCCAGTATTCTGGCCTGGGGAATCCCGTGGACAGAGGAGCCTGGCGGGCCACAGTCCATGGAGCTGCAAAGAGTCAGACACAACTGAGCAACTTTCGTTCACTTTCACTTTCAACAACCTGCAGCCATGGGTGAGGCCTCCTGCTTTTACTGCAAACACTCCTCAGTAAAAATAGACAGCAAAGCAGTGAAAGGAAAATGCCTCTCCCCTCCCCTACCAGGAAGGAGAGAGCTCAGTTCCTTGCTAGTATTTATCCACAAGGCAAACCACGAGCACCTCCTGTGCACCCAGATCTGAGCCAAGCCCCCAGGACACAACGGGGAAAGAGACACTTGGGAATTCCAGCTCTCAGGAAACACAGTGTTGTTCTTTTCTTGAGACTCATTTTATTCTGGCCCTTGTGTATGCATGCGTGCTAAGTTGCTTCAGTAGGTAGTTGACGAAATCACAATGTATATGCCGGGAATCTTGGCCTCTGGAAGAGAAGAATTCAATTCGGGGCCAGAGATGAGGCTTGATTGCTCAGAGCTTTTGTGTAATAAAGTTTTATTAAAGTATAAAGGAGATAGAGAAAGTGTCTGACATAGGCATCAGAAGGGGGTGGAAAGAGTACCCCCCTGCAAGTATTTGGCTGGATGTTATATAGTCACTAGCAGTTTGCTAATGAAAGAAAGGAATGTCTCAAAACTCAGAATGGCACCAGACCCCTCACACGTAAGATGTACTTTGGGATAATCATGGCACCAGACGAGTCATCCCAGGCCATAAAATGATTGACTTGAGTTTTGCAGAGGGGCAGTTTACTTATAGATAGTTTCATTTATATAGATTAGGAGAACAATGTCTGAGTATAACATACTGGTCTGTCAAGTAGGTTTTAAGCCATTTGTCGGAGATCAAAGACAAAGTTGGGGGTAAATGCATAGTATATTAACATAGCTTAAGACAAACATTTCCATAAGAAGAATGCATTGGTTAACTCAAGGTTTGAGAATAGTTAATCTCAGGTGAGACCAGATGTTGTCATGGCAACACAGTGTTTTAAGAGAAACCTCTTTTAAATTTGTATAGAGAAGGAAAAAATATTGATAGTTTGTTTCCTCCTGCCGCCTAAGAGAGAGATAAAAATGTCTGACACTTGCAGCCTGTTTCCTCCATCTGGAGACCCCTGGCCTTCCTGCCTGCTACCCTCTCAACTGTGGCCCACCAGGCTCCTCTGTCCATGGAATTCTCCAGGCAACAATACTAGGGTGGGTGGCCATGCCCTCCTCCAGGGCATCCTCCCTACCCAGGGATCGAACCCAGGTCTCCTGCATTGCAGGCGGATTCTTTACCATCTGAGCCACCAGGGAAGCCCATTCCAGCCCTTACTTGTATTTTAAATATTTCCTGGGAGAAGCTGGGCTAATGAGAGATGTACAGGCCATTGACCTTGGGTGCTCTTCCCTGTGTGGATGTTCTAATTTGGGGGATCTGCAACTGGGGAGTCCTTCCTGTGAGCACGGGCTTGACCCAGTGTCACCTCTCATCAGCTGCTTCTGCTCAGCTCCTGTCCCCTGGAGCCAACTTGCTTCTCTGCGATAGCCATGGTGATTTTTCCGGGCTGGTTAGGGCCTGGCAAGATGTCAGGGCCAACATGTGTCAGGGGAGCATTTGCAATGTGGCTGCAAAGTGATGTGACTTCAGACCTTTGGCTGTGCTTTCTGTTGAGGGCAGGGAAGCAAATGAGCTCACGTCATACCTTAGTGTGATACCGGATCTGTACAGAGGCACTGAAAGGAAAATGTTTGAACTCAAGGGAAAAACAGAGTTCATGAACCTGTGCGCAGGGGGGGTTGCTTTAACTGGAGCTCAGAGTGCCCAGTTCTGGATTCATGCTAGAAAAGTAAAGGCTGGCAGTTTTCTGGCGAAAGAATCACTATGGATATCTGTTTGGGTACCTTTCCCTAGGGAACTCGAGGAGAAATTGGACCCCAAGGAAACAGAGGGACTGCAGGGTGTCCAGGACAGTGGGGTCAAAAGGTAAATGTTGTTTTTAAATTCCCTATGGCATCTTCTGTCTGTGCTCCATTCCCTCCCTCTTCCATTCCCTCCTTCCCTGCTTTCCCTGTCTCTAATTATATGTTAGTTTCTTCCTCTGCAGATTAAGTCTCTTTGGTCATTTCAAGAAATTATGAGCATTAATTAAATTCCACCCATAACCTCTTTGTGGCTGTATAGCCAAAAGTAACTGAAGGAATACACAGTCACTCTTCATGGAAGCAGCCCCTTCCTGCCCCAACAGGCTGTGAATCCACGTTCGGTCTTTGACATGCCAATGAGAGATATTTAATCTTTTACAGGGAGCTAGAGGATTTTCTGGATATAAGGTACGTGTGGTTACTCCTCAGTCAAATTTGACTTCCTGATGAGGTTAGTTTTCCCATCAGGTGGCCAAGATCTGCCTTGTCTGTCTTTCAGGGAGAACACGGAGATGATGGGATTGATGGACTGGATGGGGAAGAGGTAAGCAAGTTTTCTTCAAGTGCCACAAAGTCATCATCAGATTGATGGATCTCTTGAATGAGAATTTTGTCTGCTTTGTCTGCTTTTAGGGCTTTCGTGGACTTCCTGGGGAAAAGGGAGAAAAAGGTGATCCAGGTTCCCAGGTAACACTTTTCCATACATCAAAGAAGGATAATTTGGCATTAGAGATAGTCTTAACTGTAGTGTGTCAGAGGTTATGAGGAAGAAAGTTGACAGCTGACTGGCATACAGTGAAGCCTATTACCACTGAATAGATGGTACATCCCATTTGGGGCAAGTGGGTAACTATGCAGTTTTCGAGAATTTCTGGCTAGAAAGGTCAAAGGCTTGCAAGAATCTATGAGCATGCTTTTTGGAAGTTTGCAAATGAATGCATTTGTCCAATCACAACTTGTTTTTTTAATTGCATTAAAAAAGCAAAAGAAAGGGACAGAATTATTTTGGTGGGCTTGGTATAGAAAATCACAATGTATGTATATTTATTTTTAGTTTGCTTCAACACTCATTAATGTGTGCCTCCTTGGTTCCAAGCAGTTCTGCTTTTATGTTCTGATTCACTTATTTATCGAATACTTTTGAATATCTGGCATGTGTCAGGCACTGAGTTATACACGAAAGACTCAGAGATGAACTAGACTGTCCTTGTCCTCAGGGAGCCTCTGGTGTGGTTGGAAAGACAGAGATATCAATAGCTAATGGAACGCAGGATGTGGTTGGGATCATGTTATAGGCAACTATGTGGGCCCAGAGAAGAGTGGGGAGGGAGTGTAGGAAATCTTTCTGGAGGAAATGATCCCTGAACTGAATATGAATAGGAATTAGCAAGACGTGGAGAGAGGGCATTTCAGATAGAGGGAGCAGTTTTTTGTATTTTTTAAAATTTTAATTGGAGGCTAATACTTGACAATATTGTGGTGGTTTTTTGCCATGCATTGACATGAATCAGCCATGGGTGTGCATGCGTCCATCCACACTGAACCCCCCTCCCACCTCCCTCCCATCCCATCCCCCCTGGTTGTCCCAGTGCACCAGCTTTGACTGCCCTCTTTCATGCACTGAACTTGGACTGGTCATCTGTTTCACATATGGTAATATACATGTTTCAATGCGATTCTCTCAAATTGTCCCACCCTCTCCTTTTGCCACAGAGTCCAAAAGTCTGTTCTTTATATCTGTGTTTCTTTTGCTGTTTCACATATAGGGTCTTCGTTACCATCTTTATAAATTCCATATATGTGTGTTAATATACTGTATTAGTGCTTTTCTTTCTGACTTCACTCTGTATAATAGGCTCCAGCTTCACCCACCTCATTAGAACTGATTCAAATGTGCTCTTTTTAATGGCTGAGTAATATTCCATTGTGTATATGTATCACAACTTACATATCCACTCGTTTAAGTAAAGACATGGAGGCTTGGGGGGCCTTGCAAGTTGTTCTGCCTGATATCAGTGTTAGGGTTCAAGTGGAGTGAGGTGGGGTTCAAAAGGAGATAGGAAGAGCTGGGAAAGGCACTGGTGAGCCAAGGAGAAGCAGTCTGGATCACAGCCATTGGGAATGCAGAGCCTTAAAAAGATTTTAAGCAAGGAGGTCACAGTCCAATTTGCATTTTAGAAATATCCCATGACAGTAGTATGGATGATGTGTTGGGGATGACACAGATGCAAGGCAAAGATGAGAGGTGGATCTGTAGTAATCAAGGTGAGAAGTGCTGAAACCTTCAAATGAAGCAACAAACAAAAGACGCTTTGAGGGTGTAACAGGGTCCAGGCTGGAGTGAGGCCCTGGAGTGCAGAATTTAAGGAAGCACTTATTCTCAGAGTGATGTAGAGTGGGCGCCTGCCCGAATGTTGTACCCTTGGCATCTTGTTTGTCTCGCCCTGGCTCTGGCTCCAGGATGCCAGATTTATTCAAATTAACTAAAATGAACCTTTCTTCTCTCCTGTCGTGTGCTTGATGCCATCTGTGGCCAGTGGCTCGTGTACTGGACAGTGTGGATGGAGAACCGCTCCATCTCTGCAGAAGGTTCCAGAGGGCGGTGCTAGACCATGAGAATTGTTGCCTTTTCTCAGCCTCATTATAAATAGTCCTGACCGTAGGTTTCAAACTGGGCTTGGTTCTGCTTGAGAGGCTGAAAGGAATCTGGCTGGTATAGAAGAATGTGAATCATTTTGTCTGATTGACTTTCTCCCCTCCAAACACCACAACACTTGACATTTGAACACCCTCCTACAAACTAACTCGGAGCTCATTTTATTTTTTTTTCAGGGCAGCCCAGGTTCCAGAGGCCCCCCTGGGGGATATGGGGAGAAGGGCTTCCCAGGGGATCCTGTAAGTTTCTGGGGCCCAGGTGGTTCTGAATTGTGTAGTTACTCCACATTTCCTGTCTTTTTTTTTTCTCTTGTGTTTCCACTAGCCTGTAGACAAACACATGACTTGGGAGGGGTGTAGTAGGTATTGACTGAGGCTTATTTTTTTGAGATAAACCTGCATATGATCTGGGCTGATTATATATAAAAAACTCAGAGATGGGAACAAAAATTCATCTTATTCACTTTGAGACTTTCAAGTTCCTTTGGGAATGAAATTCCCATAATTTTGCTTATTGAATTTTCAATCTTGAAGATTCCCTAATGCAGACTTGATTACAGGGGAATCTTGCCACACCTGTGAATGAGTGGCATAAGCCTGTTTGGATAGAGCAGGGAAAATCACTCTAGCTTCAGCAAGCACTCATAATTCCTCATTTATCACTAAGCCTCCTTCAGATTTAGGGAAATATTATTTTCATCTTTAAAAAGAATTGTGTTTCAAATATGAAGAGTTTTCTCCCACCTCTCATTATTTAGCCCAGATTAGCTTAGTTCTTGAACATTGTACTATTTTGAGAAAAAAAAAAAAGGCTGATATTTCTTGATTCTTAAAGTACTTTTTAAATCTTCCTCTAGGGTAATCCAGGACAAAGCAATAACATCAAAGGACAAAAGGGCTCCAAAGGAGAACAAGGAAGACAAGTAATTGGATTTATTTAATGTATATGAGTTGATTAATTCTGTTATGGAGCTGAGGCCTTCAATTATTTAGTAAAATATATAACCCTTTTTTATAGTTGAACAATCACTCCTAAGTTTAAGAGAGCCTTATTTTGTTAAAATAATGCATGTCTGTAGTAGCTCACATCTCTATGGGCAAAGTCATCACATTCCTGGGGGAACCAGTCACTGTAGGCATGTTGCTGCATCATTTCCCTCTTTAATACATATATACCCAATAGGGTTAATATGCAGAAATATTCTGGCATGACGCATCAGTTCAGTTTTAATGGTACTTGATGTTGTTATGCTGATGCCTTTGTCACTTCTTCAGAATCTTTCGCCTTATGATCTTGGGGGAATGATTTTCTTTCCAGGGTAGAACCGGGCAGAAAGGGACGCAAGGCAGTCCTAGCTCCAGAGGGAGCAGGGTAAGTATTTCCGTGGACATTTATTTCCCCTCCTCCTTATCACCTGAAGATGCCACAGAGGCGTTCAGAGTATGTGTCCCTGCAGTCAGCTGATCCAAGAGTACTCTCTTGACACTGTTGTCATTCGGGGTCAAGATACCTCAGCTGGTAAAGAGTCCTCCTGCAGTGCAGGAGACCCCAATTCGATTCCTGGGTCGGGAAGATCCCTGGAGAAGGGTCAGGCTACCCACTCCAGTATTCTGGCCTGGAGAATTCCATGGACTGTATAATCTATGTGGTCTCAAAGAGTTGGACACGACTGAGTGACTTTCACAATTCTTTGCTTTGAGGGGCTTTCCTGTGCATTATGCAATATTTTGCAGCATCCCTGGTCTCTACAGGGATGTAGATGTCAGTAGCACCCACTTTCCTGAGCTGTGACATCCAAAAATGTCTTCAGATCTTGCCAAATTTCAGTTGAGGAGAGTGGTGGGGGGCAAATTGCCCCTGGTTGAGAACCATTGTGATGGTGTGTTTTTCCCTTTCCACCTTCTGGAAGCTTTTAAATGCAGTGACTTTCACATAAAAATCCTTCTTCAGTAGCTCAGCATCTTTCAGCTTTTTAAAGAACATTAAGAAATATATATCTTCCCTGGTAGCTCAGAAGGTAAGGAATCTACCTGCAATGCAGGAAATCTGGGTTCAATCCCTGGGTCAGAAAGACCCTCTTGGAGGAGGAAATGGCAACCTACTCCAATATTTACCCAGGCAGAAGAGGCTGGCTGGCTACAGTCCATGGGGTTGCAAAGAGTCGGACACGACTGAGCGACTAATACTCAAATACACTCTCTTCTTCGTGTATCACCAGTGGGAAAGATAAATCACAGATATTAATAAATTCTTCCTGAATAAACCAAAACATTGGCGATTAGGGCTGAGCCAGTGGCAACTTTGAAATGCTGCAGATAATTTGACAACATCCATGTGATATAAAGCCTAAAACAGAAATGTTGGATTTCCCCTTCTTTTTAAAGAACAACCAAGAAACCACTTTCCCTTTGTGGACTACTGAAATTAGAGAATATGGTTATAGTGTGTTAGAAACCCATTCATCATGCACTTAGATGGAGACCGTAAAAAGAAATAACACACAACATCTTAGATTTGGCCCTGGGTTTTGGTCAAGAGAACAGTGGAAATACTTGGCTTCCTTTTCTGTTATAAATTTGGAATCTTCCTGCCACTTTGAAAGCTGTGGCCTTTGCCTCGCTCTCTGAGAGAGATAATGGGTGAGTGTTCTAATTCCTCCTGCCTTTGTTTATCTTGACTCCATTCTTAAGGGAAAAGGTCTCCAGTTGGATGACTTAGGCCTCCCAATGCTACTAGTGAAATTCTTTGGGACGTTGCCCTCCTCTCCACACAAGATAATTCAAATTAATCAGAGGAAGCAGGAGATCAGCAAGATGAACAAAATGCTATAAATCTTAAAGATAAATATGTAGTTTAGTTGGTTTAAAACAGCTTTATAGAGGTCACCATCAATCAGCACTTTTAGAAAAAGAGGAGCTGGGGCTGGATAAAAAGGATTACTACTTGGACAAACCAACCAGTGACTTTAAGTCACTTCTTAGACAGGAGGCTCAGCTTGTTTCTGCCATCCTCACCCACTTACCTGCCCATCTCCTCCTCTAACCTCTTTTCTCTTGAGTTAAATGAGGCAACATGGGTGGATATAAAGCAGTGGCTGTTCTACTTCCCTTTCACCTTTCCAGTGGAGGCTGGAATTCTCTATGATAGTCAGAGGGTCTTAAATGGATGACAGATGCCAAAAACACAAGCAGACCTAAGACATCTTCTCTTGGGTGACACAATTTCAAACTATATAAATTGAATTGTTGCCCCAGCTGTTTGGAAAGCAATGGATCTGTGTACTAAGAGCCAGACCATTTGAAAGCATGCTCCAGGCCCTTTCGGGGGCTTCCCTGGTGGCTCAGATGGTAAAGAATCTACCTGCAATGCAGGAGACCTGGGTTCAATCCCTGGGTCGGGAAGATCCCCTGGAGAAGGAAATGGCGACCCATTTCAGTATTCTTGCCAGGAGAATTCCATGCACAGAGGAGCCTGGTGGGCTACAGTCCATGGGGTCACAGAGAGTCGGGCACGACTGAGTGACTAACACGCTTTCCTTCCAGGCCTTTGGCCTGTCAGGCACAAGGAATACTTATAGATAATAGTATTTATACTTCTAGAGCACATAATTTATGCCAGGCCCAGTTCAAATCACTTGCAAATATTGATTTGTTTAATCCTCATAACAAATCTATCAGGTAGAAACTATGATTATAGCCATTTTACAGATGAGGAAAAGCGAGGGACCTTGGACAAACTGGCTGGGATTAGAATGGGTAGTGAATGTTGGAGCTGGGGTTTGAACCAGGGTGTCTCACTCCTAACCACAGTAACCAGCAGGCTTATTGTGCAATTGCTCTGTGCCACCCAGGCTTCGAAGGTCAAGGCTGAGCTCACAGCCGTCTGACTTCTGGTGACACGTCCCTGACCATTGGGATGCATTGTCTGTATACAGAATGAATATTTTATCCTTGATTTTTAATGGAGACAGAATTACAACATCATGAAACAGTGACTTCAAACTTTATTTACTGTTTCTTCTCCGCTTTCATCTGTCAAGAGTTCCGTGAGTCACATCAAGGTCCAAATAGCTGACAGATTACAAAGGGCAGCTTCTCTCAAAGGGTACTTGCGCTTTATAAGCAAAGAGTACCTGAGTCAAGTGGTAGAACCTCGTTGGAGGAATTCGAATCGTTAGCCAACCTGGCGGAGGTGGTGTTTGGCCAGATGGTTTATTCTAAGAAGATTCAGCAGCTGGGCAGTTGAAAGAAAACAGCTGTTGTGCAGTCATTTCCATGGCTACCTTTCCAAACGAATGGAAGAAAAAAACATCTTTTTAAAGTATTTGTTTTGTACATGAAGTAATCATAGTTGTTTATCACCACACAAAATAGATTGATGCGTGAGATGTCCCTCCGGCAGTTTCAGTGAGGCGGAGTGGGAGGTAAGAGCTCATCATAGCTCTTTAGGAAAAAGGGATCTGGGGCTTGGATATCTTCTTCTGGCTTAGACACCCTCTGGAAAGCAGAGAGGGCCACTAGATGGAGAGCCTGCCTTGGCAACATGAAATGGCTTCTGGAGACGTGCAGCTGGATTTTGGCTTCAGATCTGCTTTCCCGACGACCTGATGGTGGCGATGCACCACCACATGGACCCCACTGGCCATGTCCTCCTTGGAGAATTCGATGGAGTCTAACCCCTCGCGCCCATGAGGGGCGCTGTGTGTAATGACCTTTCACTTTCCCCTAAGATATGATCAGGCGCTGGGACAGAGAGCGGTGGGTATGGCATGGCTTGTTCTCAGGCAGGAAACCTCTGATCAGCAGACAGTACTTTGTGGAATTTGCTGGAGCGGGTGGGCATCAGACAGGTGCTCTGGGATGATCTGATTCTCCACACAGCCTCCCAGATACTTGTCAGGGTTGTCAGCCTAGAGCTGAGTCTGTGATGACTTTTAGATGGGTTTGCAATCAACCCCCAAATGTGAGTTACTAATTAAGTGCCTGGTGTGTAAGCTTGTCTTTGGAGAGTGGTTCGGGGAAGTCGTTTCTGCAAGCTGCCCGTTTCTCTGTCTGTCAGGAGCAAGAGAGGTCAGATCGCCTCTAAGGAGCCTCCATCTAGACACCCACTCACTAACCCTGTCTTTTCTGATCCAGGGAAGAGAAGGCCAGAGGGGAGTCCAAGGTGCCCTGGTGAGTAGCCCTTCTCTCCTGCCCTCTATGGGAGGTGGGGCCGGTGAGCTAGCATTTGATAAGGGTGCCGCAGAAAGTGCAGAGCACTGGATATGAGCCCTACCAACCGGGTGACCCCGTGCCCATCAGTTAGGCTGCCAGACACAGGACAGACCTAAAGTAAGGCAAGCCCCCTTCCCGGACACCTCAGAGACAGGGGCCCTGTGCAGTTCTGCAGACCGTGCTGTTCACACATCCTGGGTTTCAACTGCAAGTCATTAAAGTTCTGTCTTAGAGTAAGAAATGACCTGGAGTTCAATCCTTAGACAGCACAGAAGAGTACAGTCCTAGGCCAAGAGGGACACGATCCAAGTCAGACAAGACAGTTCCAGGTACCATGCCATGGAGCACTAGGTACTATGAAGAGAAAACCTGCGTGGAAACCATGTGAAGAGACTCTTAACACTGAATATTCATTCATCAGGGGGAACCAGGGATGCCTGGACCTCAAGGTGCATCAGGAGCTGAAGGATTACAAGGCTCACAGGTGTGTTGGAATATTTATAATACTGATAATAATGCTGCTATTCTGATGGGAGGATGTAGTTCTGTATAAAAATAAAAACCTGAAGCAGTCTGAAGTTGCCCCTACCCTTCTCCGTCGTACATGTCTTAGGGATTCTGCATTTCGCATTGCGGGTAGACGACTTTGCCCCATTTTTGCAACTCACTGATAGAGGAAAGCTTGCTCTTACGTGTACCTGGCATCTTAATCATAATGGATTATTCATTATGCATTTTAATCATAATGAATGACTGAGACCTTAATAGCTTGTCACTCATCAGCATCCAGATCAACAAACTGGTTTCACTGAAGTGAGGGCCTGCACACAGACTCCCATAAAGGAAAGTTGGAAATTGGCAGCTGTGATTCGCCTCTTCTGAAGCTGCCTCTACAGGGGTTGACAGCGCTTCCAGGATACCACCGACAGGGCTCCATTTGAGGCATCTGCGTGCTCTCTTGGCCATATCATTAGTGAGGTAGGCACTGGAGTTGCGACGTCTCTTTCTTTTCCATGTCAGAAATATGCTAGGGTCACCCAAGAGAGCGGCTCAACACAAGGGCAGCTGGTCACCTTGCTGTTCTTGGGAACTCTGCATTCCAATGGGCAGATCTTTCCTTTTCTCCTTTGCCTTTTGCTCCTCTTCTCTCTCAGCTATTTGTAAGGCCTCCTCCAACAGCCATTTTGCATTTTTGCATTTCTTTTTCTTGGGGATGGTCTTGATCACTGCCTCCTGTACAATGTCATGAACCAATGTGATCACTCACCTAGAGCCAGACATCCTGGAATGCCAAGTCAAGTGGGCCTTAGGAAGCATCACTATGAACAAAGCTAGTGGAGGTGATGGAATACCAGTTGAGCTATTTCAAATCCTGAAAGATGATGCTGCGAAAGTGCTGCACTCAATATGCCAGCAAATTTGGAAAACTCAGCAGTGGCCACAGGACTGGAAGAGGTCAGTTTCATTCCAATCCCAAAGAAGAGCAATGCCAAAAAATGTTCAAACTACTGCACAATTGCCCTCATCACACATGCTAGCAAAGTAATGCTCAAAGTTCTCCAGGCCAGACTTCAATAGAACATGAACCGTGAAGTGGCAGATGCTCGAGCTGGATTTAGAAAAGGCAGAGGAACCAGAGATCAAATAGCCAACATCCACTGGATCATCAAAAAAGCAAGAAATTTCCAGAAAAAAAATCTACTTCTGCTTTATTGATTATGCCAAAGCCTTTGGTTATGTAGATCACAACAAACTGTGGAAAATTCTTGAAGAGATGGGATTATCAGACCACCCTACCCATCTTCTGAGAAATCTGTGTGCAGGTCAAGAAGCAACAGTTAGAACCAGAGGTGGAACAACTGACTGGTTCCAAACTAGGAAAGGAGTATGTCAAAGCTGTATACTGTCACCATGCTTATTTAACTTATATGCAGAGTACATCATGCAAAATGCCAGGCTGGATGAAGCACTAGCTGGAATCAAGATTGCTGGGAGAAATATCAATAACCTCAGATATGGCTCCATAGCTCAGGGGTTAGAGCACTGGTCTTGTAATAACCTCAGATATGAAGATGACACCACCCTTATGGCAGAAAGCGAAGAAGAGCTAAAGAGCCTCTTGATGAAAGTGAAAGAGGAGAGTGAAAAAATTGGCTTAAAGATCAACATTCAGAAAACTAAGGTCGTGGCATTTGGTCCTATCACTGCATGGAAAATAGATGGGGAAACAATGGAAACAGTGACAGATTTTATTTTCTTGGGCTCCAAAATCACTGCAGATGGTGACTGCAACTATAAAATTAAAAGATGCTTCCTCCTTGGAGGAAAAGCTATGACCAAGCTAGACAGCATATTAAAAAGCAGAGATATTACTTTGCCAACAAAGGTCCGTCTAGTCAAAGCTATAGTTTTTCCAGTAGTCATGTATGGATGTGAGAGTTGGACCATAAAGAAAGCTGAGTGACGAAGAATTGATGCTTTTGAGCTATGGTATTGGGGAAGACTAGTTTGAAAGTCTGTTGGACTGCAAGGAGATCCAACCAGTCTATCCTAAAGGAAATCAGTCCTGAATATTCATTGGAAGGATTGATGCTGAAGCTGAAGCTCCAATACTTTGGCCACCTGATGGGAAGAGCTGACTCACTGGAAAAGACCCTGATGCTGGGAAAGATTGAAGGTGGGAGAAGGAGACAACAGAGGATGAGGTGGTTGGATGGCCTCACTGACTTGGTGGACATATTTGAGCAAGCTCGGGGAGTTGATGATGGACAAGGAAGCCTGGCATGCTGCAGTCCATGGGATTGCAGAGTCGGACACAGCTGGCAGCCTAAGTCCATCCCAGCCTTTGCAGGGAGAGGAGGGATGTTACCTCAGCCCCTCCAGGCTTCCTCTGATGCTCAGGCTGTGAGCCAACGTGAGAGTGGGTGCTCTGGCCGCCAATTGCCCTGAGCGGCCGAAACATCTTACAGCTGCTGTTTTGGTGATGAGAAGCTGTACCTGCATGTCTAGTTTTCCCTTCCGTGCAAGAGAACCATATGAGAGCCAAGCAATGGACGGGAAATACAGTAGAGAATGTTTTAATTCCTCTGACAGAGATCTTCTGTGAAAATGTCCTTTTGTGCTGCCTTAGAGCCCCTTGCTTTCTCTTTTACACATTGAAGTACTTTGGCCCAATAACTTGCCACATCAAAGGCGTCCCTCTGCCTATTGTTCTCTTCTTTCAATCTGTTTTCTGTTCTACACATTACAGAGGGATAAGATTTTATACCCAGGCAGGGAATTTCTTCATAAGAGCTGCTCCCCTGAGTCTGGATCTCCCGGCGCCTTCTCTTCCGAGACAAGCTTAATCGCAGTGTTAACTGCTTGAAGGGCTGGGCTGGTGCTTTTCCATGCGTGTCTTTCAAGAGCAGTAGCAACGAAAGTCCCTTTCCATTGACTTCATTGCATTGTGTTTGTTACCCCCACAGGGATTAAGCGGACCTCCGGGCAGGAAAGGAGAGAAGGGAAACGAGGGACGCAAAGGACCCCAGGTGAGTGACTTAGGTGGTCCCGCCAGTGGCCTCCAACCTTCCTTCTCCTCTTGCTGCAGAAACATCTTTGCATAGAGATTGTTTTATATTATCTAGATGTGGAGTCTTTCCTTTGAGGATTTACTTAGGACAAACTGGGGAAAAAATACATAGCACAGCTCAGATTCCTTGCTCATCCCCCCTTCTCCTTCCCTGGAGTTTGATTTGGAAAGCACAGACCTACTTCATCTGCCTGAAGAAAGCCTTTAGGAGAATGGACATCGTGCTGACTCATGAACATTTAAAACCCCGATATGTCATTCCAGCTCTTCTAACTTTTAACAATTATCTGTGCTATGCGTATCTCCATGGAAGATAGGTATTTGAGGCTGACTCTGCAAAGATCACTTGCTACCCAAATTTATTTGACTCCAAAGTCCAGCTTTAAATTCACCCTCTGAAGCTGCTTGGTTCCTGAGTTTCTGACGGTGAATAATGAGAGCTTGGATGGTAAGAGATTCATGTGAAAAACGTTCTGAATCTGTTCACTTTTTCAGTGCAGATGGCGAGAGTTTAGAAGGCAAGGGATACCTGGTCTGCTTAGCAATCTTCCCAGCATGTTTGTGAGAGACCTTTTGGCCGCCTTTGCAGGTTAGGAACACATTCTGCCTCCCTTTTCACATACAGGGGTGGCACAGAGCACAGAAGCGGCAATGAGAGCACAATGCCTTGCTCTAACACAATCAGTTCATTACAAAGTTGCCACATTCAGAAATAATGTGTGCTGCGTCAAGGGTGCCATTTTAATTTCTCACTGAGGCTCCATTTGGATGAGCCACATCCCTGTAAATGAAGACTTGGGGTCCTTTAACCGGGACTGAAGCCCAAGGCATCTGGTTTCAGGTTGGGTCTCTTCTTGAGCAAGTGTCAAGAAGTCATTAGAAATGACACGCAGAAAAGCCAGTCTCTTCTGACAGACTGTGTATGAATTGTTGCAGTGCCAACATCGTGTTTCCTGTTTTCCTTCAGGGTGCTCCTGGACCAGTAGGGGATAAAGGCAGTGTTGGAAGGCCTGGTCTTTTGGGGAGAAAGGTAAATTCCTACAGATTTCAAATGCTGGGAAAAGAGGAGCTCCGTTTATTTGATTTTCATGTTAATTCTTCACATGATCCAGGCACCATCAACCACTCATCCGTTTTCTGCAATAGAGTCTTTTCCTTCCAATGTGAATTGCCTCATTTCACTAGGAGAGACATGGTTTATTCACCTGTCATAAAGCAACTCTGATTAACTCAACTCCCTGGGTTTCTGAATGCGTCAAGACACTTGTGGCAGAGTCGGCCAGGGACACGATCTGTTCATGCATGCAGTCCTCTGTCTAACTCAACCTGTCTTCTTGGAAGTGTCCTTACTGGAGATCCCTAGAGAACAGACCACTGGCCTGTTCAGAATCTCACTCCCCTGCTCAAAACCTTTCAGAGGCTCCCTCCTCCAGGGCAGCTTCATGGGCCTGAGATCCATTCAGTCATACAGGGGGCCTCACTTAGAAGGCACCTGTGCTTGGCTTCATGCTCTGCTTTCACCATCTGGAAGGTCTTTGCATTTAGGTTAAGGGTATGTGCTTCCATTTGGGTCCCAGAAATTATGTCACTAGTCCTAACTTCCCAGTGGCCCTTCGGAAAATCTTCAAACTTTCACATAGCTTCAGTTTAGTTCAGTTCAGTTGCTCAGTCGTGTCCAACTCTTTGAACCCCATGGACTGCAGCATGCCAGGCCTCCCTGTCCATCACCAACTCCAGGAGTTTACTCAAACTCATGTCCATCGAGTCGGTGATGCCATCCAACCATCTCATCCTCTGTCATCCCCTTCTCCTTCCACCCACAATCTTTCCCAGCATCAGGGTCTTTTCCAGTGAGTCAGCTCTTTACATCAGGGGGCCAAAGTATTGGAGTTTTAGCTTCAGCATCAGTCCTTCCAATGAACACCCAGGACTGATCTCCTTTAGGATAGACTGATTGGATCTCCTTGCAGTCCAAGGGACTCTCAAGAGTCTTCTCCAACACCACAGTTCAAAAGCATCAATTCTTCGGTACTCAGCTTTCTTTATAGTCCAACTCTCACATCCATACATGACTCCTGGAAAAACAATAGCTTTGACTAGACGGACCTTTGTTGGCAAAGTAATGTCTCTGCTTTTTAATATGCTGTCTAGGTTGGTCCAGTAGCTTAGAAGACTCTTTGACCCTATTTAATTCTAAAGCTTCCTCCCCCATCTTGCTCCTGTGTAACTGCCCCTGCTTTTCACTTAACTTCCTTTCTCCATACTCATTCCTCCCTCGGTCCTTCTTCCAACTCACACAACTTATCCTTTAAGCCTCAGCATCCCTGCTTCCTTCCTTTAGGCAGCCAGCCTATCAACCCCACCAAATCTGACTTAGAGTATCCTCCTCTCTGCTGCCAGGGCACCCTGAACTTCGTCACGTGGGGTAGAATTGCTTAATTGTCTCTCTTTCTAGCCAGAGTATTCCTGATGAGGGCAGAACCATGTCAGCTGTGTTCAACAGTTCCTTTTCCAGAACAATAAATAGTTGTTGGATGAGTGACTAAATCAGCAAATGAATTCAGTCTCCCTGGAGTAAACTTTCCACTCTTTCCATCTCCATTAGTTCTTCTAGAGCACTGGGAAAGCAGGGCCGAGTCCCGCCTTGAGCTGTGGTAGTGTTTCCTACTTGCTCTTGGGAAGATCATCCTTTGTTTCCTACACTCCCTTTCCTTACTGAGCACTGGACCCTCACGGAGAACACAGTGTCCCCAGCGAACAGACTGAATGTCCTATGGTGGAAGCCAGGCTTGATTTGTACTGATCTGAAGCTCTTCTTGTCTCACTTACTAGGGAGAACCTGGGATTCCTGGAGATCCAGGGCCAGCGGGGCAAGTTGGACAGCGAGGAAGGCAGGTACGAGGTTTTAGGACCCTCACCCTTTCTCAGTTCCAAGGGCTCACTAAAGAGAAGAGGGCTGATACTATCAGTTCAAGCAGCTGGGTCCTGAAGATGATTTGGGACCTCCGAGGAAGATGTGAAGACATCCCTCTGGCTCCCTGAAGCTTTCATTCTGCAGCTGGTCTGTCTGCTGAAACAAGGGGAGAACAGCTGTTAACAGGGAAAAGGGAACGCAGAGAAAATAACAGATGAGTTTAGATGTTAACAGACTATATGGCTTTGTCAAAGTCAGGACTGCCAATTTCTCTTGAGTTCCTGCAAAACTCCAGAGTGATGAGAAGAGGGGAGTAGAGTCAATAAAGAGGGCATCTGTTCTAGGGTCTCTGGCTGTACCAGGATGGCAGTAGTTCAATGAGCCACCAATATAGGAAAAATTAGGAAAACTTTTATTTTCTTCTCAAGAAAAAATTGGGAAAATTTTTATTTTCTTCTCAAAAATAATGTTTATTAAAACGTTGCTTGTAGATATTGTAGAAAGTTGGGCAAGTGTAAAACATGGGAAACAGGAAAGAAAAATTACCCGTAATCCCACCATTTTGAAATATGTAACATTAATATCCTGAGATACCAAAAAAACTTCTGTTTTTCCCTATTAACACTGTATCATGAGCATATTTCCAAGTCATTACATTTTCCCCTCAATGTTGCTTTTAATAGCTTCAACATATTCTACTGAATGTATGTACCTTAGCTCATTTGACCGATTTCTTATTACTGGATATTCAGTTTACTTTCAGTTTTTCACTGTCTTAAATAGCACAGCAATGAACATTCTTGTATGTAACTAAGTTTTTGGATGAAGCCATAATTAATTTCTACATAGAAATTTCTAGAAGTAGCATAGCTAGGTCAAGGAATATGTATATATTTAATTAAAGCTTTAAACCTTATTGCAAGATGCCCTTAGGAAAATTCAAACAAGGTATGAATTGTTGTTATTCAGGAAAGGTATTCACTTCAGGGCATACATACCAACAATAGACATTGTCCTTTTTTTTTTTTCTTCATCTTTACCAATTTTATCTCCTCACTGTTTCAAATTGTATTTCTTTGGCTACTAGTGAGGATAACAATTTCCATATGTTTATTGGCCATTTATAATTCTTCTTTGAGGAATTCCTCACCCAGTTTTCTTTGGACTAGCTTTTAATTTTCCAGACAAGTAACCACTACTGATCCATCAGTCTAAATGGCCATCCTTCTGCCTCCTGCAATATCTGAAAAGCAGAGCTGGCCGGTGAAGTACCAGGGCCATACCAGGAAGTGCAGAAAACTAAACAACATGCATATTTTAAGAGTTCAAGGTCGTCAGGTCCCCTCCACCTGGAAGTCCCCAGGGCTTTGCTCCTGACACTATAATCTCCTCAGTACAAGTTACAGTTAATTTTCACTCCTAAGAAACTGAAATAAACTGATTTGTTCACAGGGTGATTATGGCATCCCAGACTATGGTCCTATGGGACGAAAAGGAGTCAAGGTAAATATGGAAAACAATTATTTCTTTAATTGGTGAAAGTGTTAGCCTCTCACTTGTGTCCAACTCATTGTCCATGGACTGTAGCCCACCAGCTCCTCTGTCCATGGAATTCTCCAGGCAAGAATACTGGAGTGGGTTGCCATGCCTTTCTCCAGGGGATCTTCCCAACCCAGGGATCAAACCCAGGTCTCCTGCATTGCAGGCAGATTCTTAACCATCAAACTTAACAACAGAAGAAATGATTATACTGCAGAAATGGTGTGTTGATTTATTAATGTTCTCTGATGAAAATTGCAGGGTCCAAGAGGATTCCCTGGAGATATGGGCCAAAAGGTATGGTGCACGTGGACTTGTCAAACTTACCGTGATCTTGACCTTCTACATGAGAAGTAAGATAAGTCAGTGGATCTGAATGAAGCAGAACAAAAAAAAGGCAAGATAATTGGTTGCCTGAGCTTCATGAAAAAAAGGACCATACTTAACTCCTATGAATCCTTAAATTGGAAGAGATGTCCTTCACTGCCCGATACTCCTTGTCTGAAACCCTACCTCTAGGTACCCTCTCAAGTTCACTCCGTTGTCTTTTTCTTGATTTCTCTACCCTGGTGATCTCGTGCAAAACTCTTGGCTTCTGCTATTCTTGGCCCTTCATTATCATGGCTTCACTTCCTCTTACCTGAAAGATTACAAGAGTCTTCTCATTGGTTTCCTACTTCCAAATTTAACCTGTCTCAGTTAGTTCAAAACACTACTGTCACCTGAGTTTTTTCCCAAGGTATAGCTTTGTTATGTTACTTTCTTGATCAAACATCTTCTAGAATTCCTCACTGCCTATCAGCCTGAATTTGACCTCCAAGGGCTACGACCTGAGGCACCTTCCATTTCAACCAGAGTAGCTCAGGTTTATGTGTTCTATATGCTGGAATTCTGTGACAAGATTTCTTTTAAAAATCTTACAAATGAACTTATTTACAAAATACACCTACAGACACAGTAAACAGATGTGTGATTACCAAAGGGGAAAGTTGGGGAGGGATAAATTAGGAGTTTGGGATTAATATGTACACTCTACTACACATAAAATAGATAACCAACTGTATAGTACAGGGAACTATACTCAACATTTTGTAAAAATTTTTAAGGAAAAAGAATCAGAAAAATAATATATATGTGTGTGTGTGTGTGTGTGTGTGTGTGTGTGTGTGTATAACTGAATCACTCTGCTATACACCTGAAACTAACATTGTAAATCAACTATACTTCAATAAAAAATCAATAAATAAAATTATCCTGTCTAGAAGAGTGGCTTCCAATCATTGATGGAAAATATGGGTGAAAAAATAGAATGTCTGAGCAAATTGACTCAACCTCAGTATAGGAAAACAGCCAAGTTTTGAGTTCCCTTAACAGTACTTTTAGTTGATGAATTACCAAAAGAGATTCTTTCCTAGTGGAGAAGGGTAGAAGAAGGGACTATATAAACAACTTTTAGGATAAGAGTTCTCATTGTGAAGAACCAATTTTCTAATTTGCTGATAAAGAGAAAATTAGCATATTTCAGTTTACAGATAAAGTGGCATTAGCTTATTGATTAAGTGCTAAATTAGTTTTCCACCAAAGTCAGAATAAATTTATTTTTACCTTTAACTTTTTGAGAAATAACTCAGGAATTTAGGAGGTAATTCATTGTTTAGTACTTTATAAAGTCAGTACTGCATATGTTTTCCTTGATTTTCAGCAGTTCTCTTTAGGTATTTTTAGTAACTGATGGAATAGCCATTGGATTGATATTTATGCATAAATATTTGTGTTCTCAGATAATTAAAATAGTTTGGGGGAATATCTAAATGTATCATTTAGACTTAGTTCTAAATGATAAGAAGAGATACATTTAATGTTTAGTATGTGATATAGTTATGAAATCAATTGGCTTTGGTTCGGAGAGAATTATTTTCACTTTTTCATAGCAAGCATTTTAACATCTTGATTTCTTATATTTGAATCTTTAGGGTGATGCTGGTGATCCTGGAATTCCTGGGGGGCCTGGACCCAAAGGATTTAGGGGATTAACAGTAAGTGGTCTATAATTGCAGAAATAATAAATATTTCCTTGGAAGATTCTGGCTTTTATGTTATAATTATAAATGTGGATTGTCAATCCAACCCAGGGTCATCTAAAATACCACTTCCTAGCTGTATGGTCTTCAACACAACTTTTCAAGGTCTCTATTTCTGTAACATGAGAGTTAAACTTAATGACATCAAAAGTCACTTTGAGCTTCAAAATTCTATGGCTGCATGAATCTGAACTATTTTAAGTTTTTGCAGATTGATAACAAGCTGTTCCAATAAATGCCAGTGTCTTCCAGTCTTTTCCACGACATATATTAAGCCCAGAATATTAACCCTGTGAGTGGGAATCTTCCAGTGTGAAGAAGCTGACATCTTCCCACTGTGTTTCCAATCCCAGAGCAATGCCACTTGAGGTGTTCATTTTAAGGGAGTCTGTTGAGCATTTCTAATAGCAAAGTGCAGAGTGTTATAGTTATTGAAAAACAAAATGCTGAGACAAGCATCCTTTCATTTTAAAATTGAGTATTATATCAATGGTTATTAGCATTGTGAAAGAGATGCAGTTCAGTAGATGCAGTTTACATCTGGCTGGATATTTTTCATTAGCATCTAATTCCATTACCTTGAATTATGGGGCATGGTACAGCCAACCCATGTCCTAATGTATGTAGGCAATTATTTTTCTTGTTTGATCCTTTGCAGATGGCAGGTTTTTGTTACATCTCCACATGCTCTAGTATATTTGCTTTTTTAAATGCTAATTCTAGACTATGATTGATTTAGATTTAAATGCACAGCCAGTGCCTCTTCACTAGATGCCAGAGCCAGTGCCTCTTCACTAGATGAAGAGGCTAAGAAGGAAATGGATGTTTACCAATTATTAAGAATGGCTATTTAAAGAGCCTCTTGATGAAAGGGAAAGAGAGGAGTGAAAAAGTTGGTTTAAAACTCAACACTCAAAAAACTAAGATCATGGCTTCTGGTCCCATCACTTCATGGCAAATAGATGGGAAAACAATGGAAACAGTGATAAACTTTATTTTTTGGGGCTCCCAACTCACTGCAGAAGGTGATTGCAGCCATGAAATTAAAAGATGCTTGCTCCTTGGAAGAAAAGCTATGACCAACCTAGACAGAGTATTAAAAAGCAGAGACATTACTTTGTCAACAAAGGTCCATCTAGTCAAGGCTATTGTTTTTCCAGTAGTCATGTATGGATGTGAGAGTTGGACTATAAAGAAAGCTGAGTACCGAAGAATTGATGCTTTTGAACTTTGGTGTTGGAGAAGACTCTTGAGAGTTCCTTGGACTGCAAGGAGATCCAACCAGTTAATCCTAAAGGAAATCAGTCTTGAATATTCACTGGAAGGACTGATGCTGAAGCTCCAATACTTTGGCCACCTGATGTGAAGAACTGACTCATTTGAAAAGACCCTGATGCTGGGAAAGATTGAGCGCAGGAGGAGAAGGGGATGACAGAGAATGAGATGGTTGGATGATGTCACTGACTCAATGGACATGAGTTTGAGCAAGCTCTGGGAGTTGGTGATGGATGGAGAAGCCTGGTGTGCTGTGGTCCATGGGGTCACAAAGAATCAGACACGACTGAGCGACTGAACTGAACTGAACTGAAGAATGGCTATTTAGAATTAAAGATAAAAATTACATAATCATCTCAATAAATGCTGAAAAACCATTTGACAAAATTCAACATCTTTTCTATCTACAAACTCTTAACAAATTAGGTATAGAAGGAACGTACATCAACACAATAAAGGTCACATGCAAAAAACTCGCAACTAACATCACATTCCACATGAAAGGCTGAAAACTTCCCTGCTAGGACCAGGTACAAGACAAAGGTGTCCACTTTCTCTACCCTATTCACCAAAGTACTGGAAGTCCCAGCTAGAGGGATTACACAAGAAAAGGAAATAAAAGTCATTCTAATGAAAGGGAAGAATTAGAAGTGTCTATTTGCAGTGATAGGATCTTATAGATTGAAAATCTTAACGACTTCATCAAAAAATGCTGGAACTGATAAAGTCAGTCAAGTTGCTGGATACAAAATCAACACAGAAAAATAAGTTGCATTTCTATACACAAACAGTGAACTGTTGGAAAAATTATTTCTTCTTTGAGGTCTATGAGTAAGAAGGATGGCTATTTATATTAAAAGTAAGGAACTTGCTTGACTTGAATTAGTGCTTGCTTTTTCTAAGTTTTTTTAAAGCAATTATTAGGTCTCATTAAGGCTGAGGGCGTCCCCGTGGATAGAGGAGGTGGAAACTCATGTATATTTCTCCCTGCAGCTCATGGTAGGCTTGAAAGGTGAAGAAGGCTCTCCTGGACGCCAAGGCCCTCCTGGACGCAGAGTGAGTACATTCGCAAGAGCTAAGTAGTGTGTGGCTTTCTAGGATGCCCAATGGAACGGGCACAGACCTTAAAGTCAGGAACACTGGGGTCAAGTCCAGGTTCTGTTTCTTGCTGCCTGGGTGACCTTGAATGGGTCCCTGGGTCTATTAGTTTCCTTCTAAGATGGTAATGACGTGTCCTGTTTGAACCACTTCCAAAGGTAGCTGTGAGGATCAGATAGTCAAGTGTGAATGCTCTTTGTAAATTATAAAATTCCAATACAAATATGAGCTGTGACTGTTAATTTTTACTGAAGTTTTAAAATAGGGATAGAATTGCATAAGCTTCATTAAGGTGTCCCGACAAGTTGATAAGAGTTTCCCAAGCCACTGTAGTTACCTTCCTGAACTTGTGGTTTAGATGCTAAAGAGATTTGGAGGTAAAATTGCCACTTTCCTCTGTGATTGAATTACAAGAGATTCAATTACCTCTAGAAGCATTTCTGAGCAGAGCCAGGCATGTCTCTCACTGGCAAGATACCCGCATCTCTATTTTAGTGCCTTCTGTGCTCCTGTGATGACTTATTAACCTGTCTCTCCCCTCCTAAGGGAACAGTCAAGTAAGAGCTGAATGTCGCCAGTGCCTGTGTTTTGTGTGTGAGGTGCAGAAAGCAGTGTGTAAGGAGAGGAGGAACTGCTTCTCTTGTTTTGTGCAGGTTGACTTTTCTGACTACTGCAGGGTTCTTTAACTTGCCACTTTATAAAGAAAACAAAAACATGGATCTTCTGTGGAAACTGAGTCTGTAATAGAATGAGAATCAACAAATAAAGGGTACTCTGATATAATCTGTTCTTTCTTTTGCATGAAGGAACTAGTGAGTATTCTTAGTCACGTGGGTGAGAATCTAGTTCCTGGGTCAGTCTGGACTTGTCTGAATTTGTTTCCTTTCCAGATCCTGGAGCTTGCCCTGGGGGTCCCACATCTTCCTGCTCTTGTGTTTGGCCATGCTGGTCTAGAATGTGGCTTCTCTGTCTCAGGCCTGTGGCCCTTAGCTTCTCCTTAAGAAGTTGCTCCAAGTTCTTTTTAAACTCAGTCTTTTGGGACCTGCTCTTTCCAGCATGATCTTCTGTAGGATGTGGGCTGTCTACCCTATTCATTAGTTGGAAGCTGTTCCTCCTCCTGTTTAAACGGCTGTGCATGCTTTTCCATTTTCTGCTGTCACTTGTAAAGGGAAGAATGAGCCTCTGCATCTTTTAGTGAGATGCATATTTCCTGATTTGGATCAGGAAGAAAATATACCCCCAGTGGGTAAAATCATGGATACCATCCCAGTCCTGGTTAACAGTACCGGCACACAGAGAGATCCCTCAGCACTCAGCAGACATTTAGCTGTTCATTGGATGGATGGATGGACAGATGCTCAAGTTATCATTTAGGAAGAGGTTCTTTCACTGGCATCAGTAGTTGAGCTTCTGGTGGGAGAGTCAGCGAAATTGTATAGGAGTCATGACATGTGATAACGTTTTCTGAAGCCAGCATCCTAGCTTTCACCAGCTGCCCAAAGGGATTCCTATGGGCAAACACATTAAGAACCACATGCCAAGAAGAAGGCTGATCCTCACAAAAGGAATTAAAAGAGAAAAAGAGAAAAACTCACAGTGTCAAGAAAGTGGCTGGGTGTGTTTAGGAGCCTTCCTTGACTCGTCTCACCCGATTATCTGTACTCCTTCCATCCAACACCTTTCAGCACTTATGGGTGGAGCGTCCATTTTGCTGTGTAATTGCCTTTTTCACATATGGGTTGGCTGTGTGCCGCTGCCAGAAATTTGAATATACTTCAGTAAATGTCTCTCCTTCATGCTATTCCTTGGGAAGCTTACTGCTTATAATTTTAAGTATTCTTATAAGAAATGCCTGCTAGATATTCTATCTGCAGTGCATATATCTTTAAGAAATACTTTCGTTTCTTTCCTTCTTGTCATCCTAGAAAAATCATTCAGTTCAGTCTAGGTAGGTATTAGCTTAATTGATCAAATGCTGGAACAGAAAGGTTTACTCTCTTGGTGTGTATGAGGAAATAGCATTGAAGACTCCAGTTCTACTGATAACTTGTTCTGTGTTTGTTTTCCTAGGGCCCTAAAGGGATGGCAGGGCAGCCTGTATTTTCGGTATGTATCTCATTATTCACACACACACACAATGCAACTCGTTCACTGGGAAATGAATATGGCCACTTGGAAGTCATCATACTCACGTTTCTTTTTTCCTCTCTCCTTTTCCACATACAGCAATGTGATCTAATCCAGTTCATGCGGGACCATAGTCGTGAGTATCTGTGTGTCTTAGGGCATCGGTGCTTGGGGAGGGCGCTTAGAACGGAGGCCGTGCGGGGATGCGGAATCAGTAGGCTGGACTCGCCGCTGGAGAGGCCCTATGTCCTTGGCAGCAGGCTTGCCCTGAGTGCCTGCTGTGGGAACAGCTCACGACAAAGGTGGAAGGAAAAGACACAAGCCACAGCCCAGACGTGTCAGAGGGAGGGAAACACGCCTGTGAGACACAGGGTGACCAACTCAAAAGGAGTGCGACTTAGCCCACACTAGTGTAGCAGTTATGTGCCAAGGCCTGGAGGGCGTGATGTTAAAGGGGTGAGCGTGGCAGTTTGAGGTTATATATATGCTGTTACTGTTTGGTTGCTCAGTCGTGTCCCATGTCCGACTCTTTGCGACCCAGTGGGCCGAGGCCCACCAGGCCCCACTGTCCATGGGATCTCCCAGGTGAGAATACTGGAGTGGGTTGCCATTTCCTTCTCAAGGGGAATCTTCCTGATCTAGAAATTAAATCCAAGTCTCCTGCACTGGCAGGCAGATTCTTTCCCACTCAGCCACCAGGGAAGCCCTTATATGTACACACATACACACACACACACAGAAACACATATGAGAAGAGAAATTGGGAACATGTAGCCATGTATTATGTTAGTGTGGTAGACTTTTATGTGGTTTTTCTTTCTTTGTGTTTCCATTGTGGTTTATAGTCATACTATGCAATCACAGTCAGAAGAATGGAAAATCCGAGAGACTTACTGAAGGAGATTAGATAAAAATGTAGTCATTTCAGGTGTGTGGCCAGGAAAGACCAACAACAGAAGCAAGTTTAAAATACTGTAAGGCCAGAGGGGGAGAGGTTTGGTACCACCATGGATGAGCAGGCAGAAGAAGAATTTTGAAGAAAATAGATTGGTAGGAAGAGGCAATGAGTTTCCACATTTCAGAGGGAAAGGAATGCTGTGTAGACCCTAAAGTGAAATGATATACAGGTAGCTGATGAAATGGAGTTCTTTAAAGGTGAGAATCAGGGAAGAAACTCAGAAAGCTGGAGTTACTAATGTCCTTAGAGACGCAGGGATGGATGAGATGCTAAAGGATGTGCAACTAGAGAGATAGACAGGGCAACCCAAGGGGTGAGCCCAGGGAGATGCCCTAAAATGAGTGGACCTAACCCCAGAAGAGTGGCATTGCAGAGAGTCCTGCCAAGTTTGGGCAACTTGGGAAAAGGCAACAAGCAGCCTTTGGAGAGAACTCCAAAGTGAGGTGTTGCGGGGAGTGGAGGCAGGGAACCCATGTCACAGATGTCCCTTGAGACCGGAAAGGCTCTCCAGCACAGTTAGGAGGTGAGAACCAGCCTGGGGCTCAGGGAGAGAACAAGGGGAGAGCCACTGTAGAGAGGAGTATATGACCTAAATCAAGGACAACCCGAGAGGTAGAAGGGGTGGGAGGTGAGTACCCGCCTTGGAGAATTTGGGCTTTGAAGGGCACTTTCCAACACCACGTGAAAGGAGTTAGGAAATTTGGTGGTGGGGAGGGAGTGGGCAGGGTCTGTAACTAGGCAGGCTGCTGATCAGAGACTGTGGAGCTACAGAATGCAGAACTGAGATGGGGGTTTGGGAAAAAGACCTTTAGAGCTAATTCAGATGGCCTTCCTTGATGGCTGACACCCAAGGCCCCACAAGGTTGGAATCCTGCTCCATCGGGTTGAGCTTCGGCTCTCTGACAGCTCTAGACACACTGGGATGAGGGCCTGGGCCCTGGGCTAGGGGGTGGCACCTTCTCCCAGAATAAAATAAGACCTGGGAGGCTGTGGAGAATGGGGAGAGAAAGCGGTGGTTGGAATAACATAGGAGGGCCCAAGTGATTAGAGTTTTAGAGAAGAGACATAATAAACAGGACTCTCAGGAAAAACTAAATGTAAAACCAGAAACACCCTGAAAGAAGTCAAGTAGTTTCTCCAAAGTCACGCAGCTTTGCTAGACTGAAACCCAGACAAAAGTGTTCACTGCTAGAGTCTGTGCTTCTAGCATGGCAGCTGGGCTGGAGGTTGACCAATGGGACGTCTCAATCAGAAAAAGGAATCTTCTTCAGGCCCAGAGATGCAGAGGAGGCGGTGGGCCCTGTGAGCCCTCTGCTGACCCTCAGCATCTCAGCAGCTACAGGGTAAAGGCAAGCAAAGGCGCTCGTAGGATTGAGGCGAGGGGGCGCGGGCTGTGGGCCTGCAGGCTGACAGCTGGGCTGTTGCCAGGGCTGGTTAAGTCTTTTAGTGTCTTGGAGTGATCATTCGCCTCCAGGGTGTTGAGTAAAAGGAGCATGGAAATTGTTAGGCTTGTGCTTAAAGATTTACCAGCATTTCCCCTGATTCATCTCACGCTTACCAAGCAAATCACTAGGAGAAACCAGATGCTCAGGAGGAAGCCTCGGGTGTTCCTGCTGTCTGGATATGGAGATCACTCCAACACAGGGGCTGTATTTATTTTTTTTTAAGCAGAGACAAAATTCATTTGGAAATCCCCATAGTTTTGCAGAAAAATAGAGGCTCCCAAGGTGTTCATCAAGGCAGACAAGAAGGCCCCATATTTTGGTCCTGCCTTGCTGTACTGCCAAGGCTCTCAGAAGGCTGTAAAAAGACAGACAAAACAAATTTAAGTTTAGCTATCATGCCATTTGATCAGAGGCTCATCTGTTCTGTTTCTAAAACAAGGGACCAGTGATTCAAATTTCAACCAGAGTTCTGCTAATGTCTGCTGGCCAGGGCTCGCAAGGAGGAAAGGTCAGGAAGACCCATAAAATAGTAGAATTCTGTGTCCATCCCCCTCTCACTTTTAACCTTGACTTCTGTAATTAGGAATTAGCTTCATTTGCAATAAAAGCTAAACAGAATACTAAGTGTTGTTGAAATTTTGTTTTTTGGGTTATTTTTAGTCTGAATTCCAAAAATGTAACAGACTCTTTCTCCTCTCTCTCCTTTTTATAGCTTGTTGGAAAGGTGAGTATTCTTACCATATTATGTTTCTTGCTGAACTATTTTCTGCATGATGACAAGCCCATATACACACTACTATATCTAAAACAGATAATCAACAAAGACACTGTATGGCACAGAGAACTCTGTTCAATATTTTATCATAACCTATAAGGGGAAAAGAATCTGAATATATTTATTTATGTATAAATGAATCACTTTGCTGTATGCCTGAAACCAACACAACACTGTAAATCAACTACACTTCAAAAAATACTAAAATAAGAATAAAGGTAGATGGGCTAAAGATTTGAATAAGTACTTCATAAAGGGAAAAAAAAAACACCAAACCTCTTATCCCCATGAGAAAAGGGGCTTCTAACTTCTTTGCAGACACGTATCATGACTATAACTGTACGTGTCATGTTTGGACCGGACTATAAAATGCTGACCACCTGGTCCCCAGCCCCTTCCCAAGCTGTTTCCAAGTCCTGCCACAGTTTCCACCTCATTTTCTTCCCGGGGTAGGTTCTTTGCTGCTGAGCAGTTCAGGGCAAGGCCGGGTGTTTGACCGCTTTCTGCTGCTCCGTCTGCTGCTGAGTCCAGGACACTGGCACCTCGGCCGGGTGATGACTCCTTTCTCCCCTTTGACCTCCACTCACCCCTCTCACCACTTGTCAGCCTGAGCTGGAGGATGGAGGGGGATCTTCCGGGGCCTTGACTGTAGCTGGCATTCAGTGACTCCTCAGATGATGTTGCCCCTGAAACCAGTTAGATCAACTCCAAGACCTCCTGGTCTCCTGGAGGCCTGTTGAGATAGATTAACAGGGCCTTTGAGCTTATCCCAGAGTTTGGTGCCATTCCCTTTAATCCCCCCCCCCCAAATCTGACATCTACGAGCTCAATAAAACTTTATGGATTTGAATTAAATGTATCAGGTCCCATGCTGGCACTAGGAAAGGGAGAGATTAAAAATAAATGGAGACTGGTACTGCCTTCTGGGGATATCTGTGATGATAGGTCATCTGTGAAGATGCTTATCTGCCACTTGGTTAAGCGTTTTTACTATAAGGTTAAGAGCTATGTGCTACCGTCCATGAGGTTGCAAAGAGTCAGACATGACTTCGCAACTGAACAACAAGAAACAAGACATCATTTTTCTCATTTTCTTTTTCATTGTTGGATTTCATATTTTTAAAATTTCTTCGCAGTAAAATGTCTTGATTCAAAACACATCTTGAAATCAACAGTTTCTCCTCTATTTCTGTTACTGAGAACAGCACCTGGGAGATGGGATACTTTGAACTTAAAGTGTTTTGGGAGTAAAGCCAGATTGGGGAAAATAAAACAGCCCGTGTACGTGGAGGGCTGGCTAATTTTTAAATAATTTCTTTTTCTCTTCCTGTGTTCAGACTTTAACAAGGCCTTTATTTATAATCATAGAGGAGATTCCCTGTGAAATTCCTGAAGTGCAGTTATCATAAAACCGTTAGGACTGAGTTGGGGTTACAGACAGCTCAGTGCAAGGCTGCCGTGGTCCACTATGCTGCCCCTTCCTCCTGCCACCCTGACCGTCACCCCAAAGCCCCTGAAATCCCCTCTCCCGGGAAACAGCTTCTTGTCCTCTGAAGAATAATCCCCAAGAAGAATGAAGATCACCGTCTAGCTTTCAATATCATGATCCTCCGTAGGCAAATTCCTCGAAGGCAGACCTGTGTTTGTTCATCTTCGCATTTATCTCACAGTGCACGTTACCCTGCGTTTCACATGATGAATACTCAGGTATTTGCCACATAAATGGATGAAAATCTTCCAACTGACTTTATCATTATTAGTAGGTCATTTCTGAAGATTTTTTTAAAAAGAGAATAAGCTTTCAGATTTTCTGAAAAGCCATTGTTTCCTTTTAAAATTTTCCATAGAGTAAAATTCACTCATTTGTTCAGCTTTTACGCATGCGTGATTCATGTAATCATCACTGCTATCAGGATATGGGATAATTCCATCAGCCCAGACACTCCTTCCAGCTCCTTTTTAAACAGAAAACAGATGGTAGACGGTGAAGTCTGAGCATTATATTGCCAGATATCACTACTCTGTATTTAGCTGACGCCTGAGGCTGACAAAGCAGAATCCTCTCCCCCTTTACACGTGGACAGCTGCGTTTTCCCAGACCTCAGTGTCGACTGTCTCACTAGAGTAAATGGAATGGGAAGGCCTCTTGACCCAGTGAAACAACTCAGTACTCTGGCTCTCATTTTTGTAGAGAAGTGTCCTGTGTATCCAACAGAGCTGGTGTTTGCCCTGGACCAGTCCAGCGATGTCACAGAGCAGAGATTTAATGAAATGAGGGACGTCATCACTTCTGTTGTCAGCGACATTCACATCAGGGAAAGTAACTGCCCCGTGGGAGCAAGAGTTGTTGTGGTTACCTACAACTCGGGCACCAGCTACCTCATCCATAGGTCTGACTACCGCAGCAAGAAGCAGCTTCTTCAGCTTCTCTCCCAGATGAAATATCAAAACTCTGGGGAAGCCCGAGACATTGGGAACGCGATGAGGTTTGTGGCTCGGAACATCTTCAAGCGGATGTCTGCAGGAGCCAACGTGCAGAGAGTTGCTGTGTTTTTTAGCAACGGACAGACTGCAAGTAGGTCATCCATCATCATGGCCACCATGGAGCTTAGCGCCTTGGATGTCAGTCCTACAGTCTTTGCTTTTAATGAAAAGGTTCACTTCGATGAGGCTTTTGGGGTAAGTACCTCCCTTGGCAATGTCTTTATTTTTGGATAGTGGTACTGGCAGAATGGGAATACTAGGGGGTAGGGATCAAGTGACCTCTTGACCCCCTGTGCAGTTTTCATAGCTATCTTGTTGCCAGAGTCCTTGAAATCCAGTGTCTAGTAAACACTGAAATGAATGCATGTTGTCTCCATTTAAAAATCGAGAAACTGAGGCCCAGATCACTGAGTGACTTCTCCCATTTTGTACAGCTACTAAGCGGCTAAATCAAACTTTCAACTCAAGTTTGTCTGATAGAGAGGGCTGTCAGTACACTGCTTTATCAGGGTTCTGCTGATCTGCTGCTGCTGCTGCTAAGTTGCTTCAGTCGTGTCTGACTCTGTGCGACCCCAAACATGACAGCCCACCAGGCTCCCCCGTCCCTGGGATTCTCCAGGCAAGAACAGTGGAGTGTGTTGCCATTTCCCTCTCCTGCTGATCTAGTATTTCTCAAATCTGCCGTCTGTTGGCTGTGTCTCATTGAACAACTGGTCTTAACCTGTGATGGGTGGAGTTTAAGGGACTTTTGAACCCTTCAGTTCAGTTCAGTTTAGTTACTCAGTAGTGTCTGACTCTTTGCAATACCATGAATCGCAACACGCCAGGCCTCCCTGTCCATCACCAACTTTCGGAGTCTACCTAAACCCATGTTCATTAAGTCGGTGATTCCATCCAACCATCTGATCCTCTGTCATCCGCTTCTCCTCCTGTCCCCAATCCTTCCCAGCATTAGGGTCTTTTCCAATGAGTCAACTCTTCACATGAGGTGGCCAACGTATTGGAATTTCAGCTTCAACATCAGTCCTTCCAAAGACTATTCAGGACTGATCTCCTTTAGGATGGACTGGTTGGATCTCTGTAGGAGAGCCTGTGTGCGTGCATGTTAAGTCTCTTCAGTCATGTCCGACTCTTTGCAACCCCGTTGACTGTAGCCCGCTAGGCTCCTCTATTCATGGGATTCTCCAGGCAAGAATACTGGAGTGGGTTGCCATGCCCTCCTCCAGGGGATCTTCCTGACCCAGGGATGGAACCTGCATCTCTTATGTCTGCTGCATTGGCAGGCAGTTTCTTTACCACTGGCGCCACCCGGGAAGCCCAGAACTAGTTGGAATCACTACTTAAAGAAGTCAAATGTAATTTGTGAATGTGAAATTTCTACAGGACCCAACTCCGGAAGCTGATGTATAGCACATAATCAGCTGGTACATAATCAGAAATGTGTAAAAATTCAATGCAGAATTGCAGGCTTGGAGATAGGAATGAGGTTTTAATATCTAACCCAGTGAGTGAATCTTGTGGCTATCTTGTGGTAGTTTTCCTATAAAATTGAGCTGCTGATACAGTTTCTGTGTTTCCTTAGGTTATGTTTAGGATCAAAGGGGGATGGTTTTGTGTGTGTGTGTTTGTATGCGTTTGCATACATGAAGGTGCACAGAATAGAGCAATGGGCAACAATGCAAGGTGATGGTGACCAGTCAGGTGTTTTTCAAGCTCTTGAAGTGGGTGCACAGTGAATTCTTGATGAAGTTACCAAGTCCAAGCTTGCTCTGCTTGGTGAACAACAGGCCAGTAAATCTGGAGACAAGATGTGGAGGCAAGTTATAATGACTTTATTTGGAAAACTAGCAGACCAAGAAGATGGCAGACTAATGTCTCAAAATAACCTCAAAAAAGCCATCTTGTTGGGGTCTGAAGGCCAGTTTCTTCTATAGAACACAGAGGGGAGATGGGAGGTGAGGAAGTAAAGTAAAAAAGCCATTAATCTTGCAAATATCTCCTGGAACCGTCAGCCTCAGGTAGCAGATGCGTAAATTTCTTCTTTCTTGCAGCCATTCACAGGTGAACAGAATCACCTGTGACTCTGAACAAAGACACTTTGGTTTAACATTCAGGCAGAGAGCATCCAGGTTCCCCAAGGCAATTATGTATGGACAGTATCCTTTCAGTGAAGAGAAGCAACGGGAAGCAAATGTTAAAGTTAAAGAAACAGTTCCTTCCCTGTAACAATGATGACTAAAGATAGCAATCAAATAAACATTTATTTCTTTTTCAATGCAGTTTGACAACACAGGAACATTTCAGGTGCTTTCTGTTCCTCCAAACGGGGAATACGATCCATTAGAAAGGCTTCGGCGCTGTACACTTTGCTATGGTAAGACTAATGAGAAGAATTTATTGGGCTGAAACACTTAAATGCCTTCTGGGTGAGTTATTAAGTCTATCTTTACCAAAGATTTTTATTTTGATTGTAGGTTCTAAGTTTTCCAGTCTTTCAACACCATATGTCAGGGTTTCAATCTCTGTAATGTTGGAAGTTTCCACAGAATGTAAAAATTAGTTTAGAAGATTATCCCAATTGATTTGGCTCTTCCTGGGGACAATTTGATAATAGGTTGTATCAAAGTCTTCTAAAATATTAAAAATAGTTTCTAAATGAGTTTGGACATGAATTATAGACTTCAAATATACATGTTACTTGTATCTACTTTCAACAAAGATGTTCCCAAATTGTCTGCTAGTGGTCATAAAAATTATGAGGAAGTTGAAAATTCCTTATTAATTTAAATGATGAGGTACTGAAGTTGAAGAGGTATGGATCAGATGATTAATCTTTGGTAATCAGTTCCTTATTCACTGGAAGATCTCAACCAACAGAGTCTCCTTGTGCCAACAGTGATGAATCTCTGTATTTTCAGATAAATGTTTTCCAAATACTTGCAAGAAAGAAATCATCTTACCTGAAAATTCATACATGGATGTCGCCTTCCTCTTAGACAATTCTAGAACTATAGCAAGTGATGAGTTTAAGGATGTGAAAGCCTTGGTGAGCTCAATGCTTGACAACTTCGACATTGCCTCAGACCCTATAATCTCAGACTCTGGAGACAGGATTGCCTTGTTGAGCTATCTTCCTTGGGATAGGAGAGAGAAGAATGTGGTAAAAACAGAGTTCGAGTTTACGACTTACAACAATAAAGCTCTAATGAAAAGGCACATTGAGACTAACGTCCAGCAGCTAAACGGAGAAGCCACCATTGCCCATGCCCTACTGTGGATCATGGAGAATCTCTTCCCAGCAACACCCAAGCTAAGAAAACACAGGGTCATCATTGTGGTCTCCGCTGGAGAAAATCGTGAGAGAAAGGAATTCTTAAAGAAGATGGCTCTGAGGGCCAAGTGTCAAGGTTATGTCATATTTGTGATTTCCCTGGGTTTGACACCTGAGGAGGACATGGAGGGGCTAGCCAGCCACCCACTTGATCACCATCTGATACAGCTGGGGAGAATTCATAAACCAAATCTGGATTATGTTGTGAAGTTTTTAAAGCCATTTGTGTACTCAGTGAGACGTAAGTCACTATTTTTTTTTTACTTCTTTGTTTTAATAAATCAGTGTTTGTTAATAGTACTGATAACTCAAGATATCTCTGTATCTATAGCTTACCAAAATCAATGAATTAGGTGGTGAAAGGGTGACAGGAATAGGACACATCTTGGTTATACCCTATTTATACCTGGGTCATGAGACCTCTTTCATGATAGAATGTCTCTTGGCCAAAATCTCAGCACTGCAAAGCACAGAGTGACTTCAGCACTCCTAAACCACACTTATTCAACATAAACAAGTTCTCGCAGGCCTTACATGGTCTTCAGGTTGAACATTTAAATACAAATTTTCCCTGCCACACCTGGTTTATTTCCAGTCTTGGCATACCTGGAGACTTGTGTGAGAATGCCAAAAGTCTAAGCATACAGCTCACACAGGAATCTTGTTAGAATGCAGGCTCTGATTCCGTATGTGTAGGGTGGAACCTGAGATCCTACATTTCTAACAGGCTCTTCAGCGACGTCAGTGCTTCTGGTCCACAGGTCATACTTAGAGGAGCAAAGTTCTAGGCCGGTGTACCACAAAGTCGTCACCCACTGGACCAGTGTTAGTCCATAAACTGCAGAGCAAAGAGAGAAATACACAAATTGATAATGAGCACCTAGAAACGTTTAGAGAAGTTTGACATGGCCACATAATTCAAGTGTAAGAATGTGTACTTTGTCTCACTGAACAAAAGATAAGCCAAAAGGATCAGTCTGCAAAGGGCTGGAAATAAAAATACCTTGTCCTTCACCACAAGTGGTTCAAGAAATGCTCTTTCCAGACAGATAGTTCTCAGCTGGGGATGATTTTGCCCCCCAGATTTGGAAATACCTGGAGACATTTTTACTTGTCACAATGAAGGGAGAGAATACTACTGGCATTTAGTGGGTAGAGACCAATGCACGCATGCTGAGTCGCTTCAGTCGTGCCCAGCTCTTTGTGACCCTAGGGACTGTAGCTCGCCAGGCTCTTCTGTCCATGGGATTCTCCAGGCAGGTATACTGGAGTGAGTTGCCCTGCCCTCCTCTAGGGGATCTTTCCAACCCAGGGATTGAACCTGCTTCTTTTATGTCTCCTGTATTGCCAGGCTGGTTCTTTACCACTAGTGCCACCAGAGTAGAGACCAAGGAGGCTGCTAAACATCCTACAATGCATAGGATGCTTCCTCCACAACAAGGAACAATCCAGCCCCAAATGGCAATAACATTGAGGTTGAGAAACCCTGCTCTGGAAGATCCCATGGAATCAGAGCTGAACCTCTTCTTTCTGGGAATTTGCTGGAACCAATTCCACCACCTTAGGATTCCAGGGTCACCTTAGTATTCAAGGAGCTTCTCCTTTTTCCTGCAATTCATATTTGATTGAAGAATCCAATAATTGCCCCTTTGAGAATATCATGTTATTTCTTTAAGTCTAAATCCCTCCATTGTAATGCACTATTATATTATGAAAAAAAGAAAGAGAAAGTGCTTCCAAGTAAATATTGACACCAACTTTCCTGCTAGAGTTTTTTATTTTATAGTCATTGAAAGAGTAATTTTAGACAGACTACGATATGTCACTCTTATGCACATACAAAAAGGGAATATAAAGGTGGTGCTAGTGGTAAAGAACCCGCCTACCAATGTGGCAGACATAAGAGATGCAGGTTCAGTCCCTGGGTTGGGAAGATCCCCTGGAGGAGGGCATGGCAACCCACTCCACTCTTCTTGCCAGGAAAATCCCATGGACAGAGGAACCTGGCGGGCCACAGACCACGGGATCACAAAGAGTCGGACACAGCTAAGCAGACACGCACACATACACGAATTAGACTTGGTTAAAGCATCCAAAAACTAATTCTCATTCAAAATTTGACTCTTGTGAGTTCTTTCTTAAGAGTCATCAATAGCCATCTTTCCCATGTGATATTGTTCTTTATGCCATCAAGACCTTTTTCGTCTTCTTAAAACTTTTTTTTATTGGAGTATGTTGTGTTAGCTTTAGGTGTATAGCAAAGTGAATTAGTTATATATGTACATATATATAGTAAGCTTCCCTGGTGGCTCAGACGGTAAAGCGTCTGCCTACGATGCGGGAGACCCAGGTTCATTCCCTGGGTTGGGAAAATCTCCTGGAGAAGGAAATGGCAACCCACTCCAGAATTCTTGCCTGGAAAATCCCATGGACGGAGGAACCTGGTAGGCTACAGTCCATGGGGTCGCAAAGGGTCGGCACGACTGAGTGGCTTCGCTTTCACTTTTTGTGTGCACATACAGATACACTCAGTTTTAGATTCTGTACATACAGGTCATTACAGAGTTCCCTGTGCTATACAGCAGATCCTTGTTAGTTATCTGTTTTATATATAGTAGTATGTATATGTCTTAATCTCACGATTTATCATCCTCCCTGATAATCGTCATGGAGCAGCACTTTAAAAGACTCCACAAAACAACTCCAAACTGCCCTTGCTGGCCTATTAAGTTAGGCTTCACAGTTATTCGAGCTGGCTTACTTATGATTGCCATCTGAACTGTGTTGTGTGGTATTCACCGCCTTCCCATTTCCACTTGATTTGTAGAGGTTAAAAGTCTCTTTTATGACCAGTTTTTTTTTTTTCTACAATTCAACAAGTTTTGGAGCTGGCGCGTTTCCTGTTCCCACATGCACAGCCAATGACGATGGCATCACATCTCCTTCCTCATTGACAATAACTGTCAGCCTCCATTAATCAGAAGACAGTTTCATTTCAAAGAAACAGAGAAATTGCTCATCCTAGAACCAGAGAAATATGATTATTATAAAACCATAAGCATTCTCAGATATTTTCATGGAGTCTTTGATCACTAAATGGTCAAAGGTCTCCTTTCACTAAAACTGATTTATTTTCCTGAATAAGGGAAATATATAATTATATATATATATAATTATAAATAAGGGAAATA
Organism: Antilocapra americana; assembly: GCA_007570785.1. NCBI lineage: Eukaryota > Metazoa > Chordata > Mammalia > Artiodactyla > Antilocapridae > Antilocapra > Antilocapra americana. Next base: position 9,033,401 of record ML664172.1, on the reverse strand, counting down.
TATAATATATAATTATACACTTTTCAGTATCCCACAGTTTATAGAACAATAGCAAGAGGTAAGAATATGTTGTTTAAGTAAGTAAGCTAAAATCTTTCCTGTGACTATTTTCCTCCTAGGAAATCAGTGCAGATTTAATTGGTGCAGAAGCACAGATGTAGCATTATGTAATAAAACATTACATCTTCTATAGTTTAGCTATTAGCATAAGTCTGAGTGAAAAACAAATTAGAATAAAAATTTCCTTAGATCATGTCAGCCTGAACACACGGAAATCAAGTGTCTCTGCCTCACAATGAACTCTTAAAATGAACAATTTGAGGAGGTCCCTGGCAATTCTTTGGCTGAAAAATATTCTGTAATCAAATTCTGAATGCTATTTCCAGTTGCTACTATTTTCTGTTTTCACCCCAGCCAAACTGTGCTGAAATATTTTAGTGACATTTATTGCTTCAAGGAGATTCCTACTGAGATTCTCTTCCCCTTAGCACATACAATTTCTAGTTTAAAACGTAACTGTCACTTTCCTCTCTCAATAGGAGGATTCAATCAGTACCCACCACCAGTGCTTGAGGACATCTGCAAACTCATTGCTTTAGAAGAAGAGGAAAATCAAAGCATCGGTCTCCCGTGAGTTAGAAAGCTCTGATGTTTATCAGTGACTGTTGATTGACTGAGTAGTGTGAAAACGGCTGATGGCAGGTGTTAGGTGGAGGAAGCGGATGAGGTCTCTGGCGAAAGGCTCTTCACGTGTTCCACAATCTGCAGCAAGAGTTAAACATCAAGCCTGCTTTCTGGATTGATGGGTTTTATAACACCCTTATTAGCTTATTGCAATTTTGCTTTAAAGTTCATGGTTTCCTCAGAAACCATTCCATATTGAAATGTTATCCCAGAATAGAACCTAGAATTCAACTTCAACCGACCTCAGCCTCACTTCCATCTCTCCCCATCATGAGCACAGAGTTCCAGCCACACTGGACTCTCGTCTGCCTGGTATGAACTGCTCTTTCACCCTTCTGAACCTCTGGTCCCACTCCCTGAGACCTTGTTCTTCCCAGGGAAACCCTACCATCCTTCGCCGCCCTGATTGAAGCCATTTCCTCTTCAAAGCCCATCTTTACTCAGCCAAAATCCAGAGTTCTTCCTTTCTTAATTCCGTTTCACACCTCTGCTGAGGCGTTTATTACCATTTATCCCGTTGTCTTGTCTCACTGAAGCCTGGGGTTCTGTGTGACTCATTGTTTCATTCCAAAAACATAGTATGAAAGACCCCATGATATCATTGCATATGTAAATATTTGTTTCTAGTTGCTAACTCATGTCTGACTCTTTGTGACCCCATGGACTGTAGCCCGTCAGGCTCCTCTGTCCGTGGGATTTCCCAGGCAAGAAGACTGGAGTGGGCTGCCGTTTCCTTCTCCAGAGGATCCTCCTGACCCAGGGATTGGATCCACATCTGCATTGGCAGGTGGACTTTGTTTTTTTTTTTTTTTTTAAACCACTGAGCCATCAGGGAAGCCTGTACATGAAAACAAGTGTTTTAAAATTTTTATTTATGAATGAATACACAAATAATTAATCTGAATGGATCTTGAACCTCAGCTAGAATGAGAATAGCATGTTTGGTTGCTCTCTGCTCTCTGTTTCACAGACCTTGGATCCTTGACTGCAGCCTGTGACAGCCCAGAGTTGGGCCCATAATGGCCCTGCCTGATCACATTGCAGTTGAGTAAAGAGCTTCTCAGAATAGATGCAGTCTTATCCATATATCCAGGAGCAAAATGGCAAGATTAAAGTGTTCCTGTCATGTTGGTAGTTTAACAAGGAGCATCCATGAGCTCACACTTCCTGAAGGACAGTATGGCACTGATGCCCTATGAAGCAGTGTTTCCTATTGTGGAATAGACAATAATCTTATTTAAAGGAAAATCTATTCTTACAGAGCTATATTATAACATAATGTCATTTAGGCATGTACAAAAATAAACTAGCTACAAATACCATATGTGTGTAGTTCCTAAGCAAATATCAAACAAAAACAAATTTGTACATCAAACCCAAGGAAATTCAGTAAGACACTAATTTAATGTATTGGATAATTCTGTTTTGCCAAAATAGAATTCCTAAAAACAAAAAAGCATTTATAGCCAAGACATGGAAGTAATCTAAATGCATGTGAATTTTAGGATCGTATTTTCTAGTTCAGTGAAAAACTTCCATGGTTATTTTGATAGAGATTGCACAAATCTGGACATTGTTTTGGGTAGTTTGGCCATTCTAACAATATTAATTCTTCCAACCCAAGGGCAAGGGATATATTTTATTTCTTATATCATTTTTAATTTTCTGTATCAATGTTTTATTGTTTTCAGAGTATAGGTCTTTTCCCTTCTTGGTATTTTATTCTTTTTGATACAATTTTAAATGGGATTGATTTTTGGCTTTCTCTTTCTGAGCATTCATTATTAGTATATAGAAAAGCAATAGATTTCTGTATATTAATCTTGTGTCCTGTGGCTTTGCTTAATGCATTTATTGGTTTTGATAATTTTGGGGTAGAGCCTTAAGGATATTCTGCATAAAGTCTCATTCCATCTGGAAATAGGGACAGTTTTGTTTCTTCTGCTCCAATTTGGATGCCTTTTATTTCTTTTTCTTATCTGATTGCTGTGGCTAGAACTTTCAAAATTACATTAAATAGAGGGAGTGAGAGTGAATATCCTTGTCTTGTTCCTAAAGTTAGAGGAAAACCTTTCCGCGTTTCACCATTGCCTATGATGTTAGCTGCAGATTTGTCATAAATGGTCTTTATTATGTTAAGATGTGTTCCTTCTATACCCACTTTGATCATGAATGGAGGTTGAATTCGTTAAATGCTTTTTCTGCATGTACTGAGATGATCATGTGATTTTATGTCTTTCCTTCTGTTAATGTGGTATATCACACTGGTTGATTGGTGTACTTTCAACCATTCTTGTGTCCTTGGAATAAATCTGACTTGACATGTGGTTTATGATTCTTTTATATACTATTGGATTCAGTTTGCTGATATATTGTTGAGAAGTTTTTCATCCTATATGCATCTAAGATAGTGGCATATAATTTTCCTTTTATTTTTGGAGTGTCTTTGGTTTTGGTTTCAGGGTATTGGTGGCCTTGTGGAATGGATTTGGGAGTGTTCTGTCCTCCTGAATATTTTTGACTAGGTTAAGAAGGATAGGTGTTAGTTTCTCTCTGCATGTGTAGTAGAATTCCCCTGTAGTATAATGAATCTGAATGAATTATTTGATTGAAAGAAGTTTAGACTTTTAACACCCAACTATCTTTCTAAGAAATAATCGAGTAACCATATTAAATCATTGGGATGTTTTGTTTCTATTCCCCCAATACAAGTAAAACTAAAACTTCCCTGAAGTTTAACCTTCTCCTAAAGTTTTAGTTCACCCAAAACCTTCCTTTTTATCTTCTAGATTTACTCCTGCACCTTATGAGATTTCTTCAGGAGAGAACGTCATTGCCCAGAAATTGAGTGCTAGGAGAGATTCGTCTTTTGTGCTGGAGGACGATGGAAGTGACCATTTGGTTGACCTTCCAAGCCAGATACTCACGCCACAGAAATTAATGACTAAATATGAAAAAGACTGGGATTCTGAGGCAATCGCAAGCCTCACATCTGGTAAGGAAATGAAAAGCTACACGGAATAACTTGATCCTCATCTTTTTAACACTAATAGAGAATCAGATAAACAAGCCTGGTATAAAAAGCAAGTTCACGATGGTGGCTCCAACTGCTATTTTTATTTGATTTGAAGATTTAAATGGTCACGGGTACCACTCTGGAAATCACTGGTAAGCCCTGAGAAACGTCCCTGACAGTCTCACCAAACTTAAGATTTCTCGAGAATCCACAATTTAGGTTAGTGAGACGTAGAAGGGGGCGCTATAGAGAAATAACATAGCAAGAAGGAATTAAAATAACTTTTAAAAACTGGCCTGGCCATTGCCTTGAGGTGTAAGGTTTCCCCCCTCCCCAGTGGAAATAAATCAAATATCCCACTGTCTATACATTTTAATGGCAAAGCAGAAATGCCTTTTGTCAGAGTTTAATAGTTTCAAACAAATCAGATACATAGAATTTTAGCTTTATTTTCATTTTAAAGGGTGACATTCTAAACAGACAGTTCAGCCATTCCATCTATGCATCTGGAGTCTTCCAAAATGCTTATTTGGCCAGAGTGCAAACATTTAAAGCATTATATCATAAGTATCATGTGTATTGTTAGCACATGCAAGTTTGAAAGAAAAGAGGGCCAATTGCATGCCAATTATTCACAAGAATGAGTAACACTAATTCTTAGTAACTCCCTTGGATAAATAAATGTTCTTTTGCTTGGTTTCAACTCTCATGTCCCCATAATTCCCCCTATTTCTGAAATATATATGTTTAAATTTTACCTTTAAAATCACTAAAATTTCCTTTATAGAAGCTAGAATTCAGAATTAAAAAGTCAATTAATCACTAGTTGAAAAGTAAGACTTTTGTAAAAAGATAATGGAGTAAAACTGTATGTACATGGTTCCTTGGTGTTAAAGTATTCATGTATGTACATTACTTATTTAAAACAGATATTATCAGTATATAGACATACCTTAAAGAAGAGAATAAAAAATTGCTTTTCTTAATGAATGCAGTTAATTTGGGGTATTCATTTTAATGATATGGGAATTCAAATAGTTCTCAAGGCACAGGAACTTATCATGCTCAAGTTTTAAAAAAAGAAAAAGAGAAGTTCTCTTGGCAATGTTGAAATACTAAACGGTCATTGGTGACAGTATGGTTAGAGGTAAGCACTTTACAGTTTGATAATTCAAAAGTCTGAACCTTTTCAAGAAAGGCAGAAATAATTGGATACTTAGGGGAAAAAGAAAGAAACTCATCTTTGCAGCCATCTTTAATGAACATCATTCAGTAACAATAGAAAGACTTTTCACTCGGTTTTTCAGATGTCTGGGAATGGAGATACCCTTAAAAGTACCAGTTTAAGGTCTGATTTGGCTGAAGAAATAATTTTTGCATGGCTCTATAGGGAAAAAGTGTCAATTTTCCCTTATCCCCACCTCACACCATTTCTCTTGCAGTGGTTGACGTGTGTTGAGAGTTCCATGGAGGACTATATCAAGTTGTAATTTCCTGGAAACAGAATCTCGGACCTATAGATAGCATATATATATATATATATATATATATATTTTTTTTTTTCTTTTATGATAAATCTGAGTCTCAGATCATCAGCATTGTCTAGGGACTTTGTACTATTCTTATCTTTCTGTTTTTTTCTCTTAAAATCATTGTTAGCTGGTTGGTAAAAGCTGCTAATATGCCATCCTCGAGGAGAATAAATTGTAGTTCAGATATTTTATTTAGTCACCAAGAAATTAGCTTTGATTCGTTCCAGGTGTATTGCACAAACAAAAGGTTGGTAACGTCCATATGCTATGCATATTACTCATTTATAATGTGACTCATGCGGTCAATAGCTAATTTTTGTGCCCTTGAACGGAGAGTTCTGGGGGGAGTCAGGAATCTTAACCATTTAAGAATGTTTGGGTTCCCACAGTACTGCAGCTGGCACTGAGTTGTGTTTCTCTTTCATAAGAAACACAACCACTATCTCTTTACCTAGTCCTCTCCCTCTGCTGCTTCCTCCCTATCTGATTTCCAGTTCAGCTTTAACTCCATCTTTTTTCCTGGCTCTCTCCACTCCTTACAGCAGCTCAAAGACAATTTGTATCAGAATTACCTGGAAACCCTTCCTAAGCACAGAGTCTTAAGCCCTTCTCAGTACCACCACTTCATATTTAGAGGGATGTGGTGCTGGGAAAAAGCTACAAGCTTTAAAACCACCCTGGGTGATCTTTGTAGGTACTCATTTTTGAGATCCACTATCCCAGTGGTTCTCGAAGGGTATCTGTAAACCAGCAGCATCAGCGCCGCCTGGGAACTTAGACATGCCCTCGGCCTGGATCTGCTGAAGCAGAAACTGGGGGGTGGGGCTCGGCCCTTTGATTTTCAACAAGCACCCATCCAGGCTGGAGTTTAAGAACCACTGTACGTGTGCCCACTTTGGAATGCCAGGGTTTCTCTGTGTTCTCAGCTAAACGCAGCTGAGTAACCACTGAGAGTGTCTCGGAACAGACTGCCTATTGCCAAAGGGATCCAGGCGAACTGGATTTTAATTTTACTCATCCAATAACACTGAACATCCATCCACCCATCTATTCACCTAACATCTACCTAACAAAACATTTTTAAGATCCAAATATGTAGAGATTACATAATGATACCATTACACATTTTGACCAAGACCTCCATAATATAAAAATTCATTGGAAAACCCAGTTCCTCTTAATCACTCACCAATGGATTACACATAGTTCTTTGGAATTATGTAGTGAGAAATGATGGTTTAATTCTAATTAAATTCAACTGTTGACCCAATGGTGAGCCTAGGACTTTCATTAAAGATGCTGTGTTAATTAATTCTTAAGGCATGGTTAGTCTACTGTCAAGATTAAACAGGGACAGGATAATTTTTTAAAGTGTGGAATACCAACCCAAACTCAGCCTAGGGCTCACTCATAGCTTTCAATGGCCCCTGGCCTTAGGACAACTTCAACTGATGTTCTTTTCAATGAATTATTAAGTAATGAGAAGCAATACTTCCCTCTTAAAACTAGTCTGGAGTTGTTCACAAGGGAATTTGCCTGGATTTTCCTTTACATTTTTATTGGGTTGGACAAAAACTTCATTTGGGTTTTGCTATAACACCCAAACAAATTTTTTGGTCAATCCAATATTTTTCCAACTTGACTGTGATCTATAGTCAGCTTTTTTTTTTTTCTTTTCTAAAGCCAATGTATCTTTTTACTCTGAATTAATCGTAAGGTATTAAAGCTGGGAAGGTGCTTAGTGATTTGTTGTTGCTGAGGCTGTTCAGTCACCAAGTCGTGTCAACTCTGCGACCTCATTCAGTGGTTAGCTCTCGCAAATTCACCTGGAGGTGATACCACCCTACTCCACCCTAAGAGGCACAGTGAAGTGTCTGGAGACATTGTTGAGTTTTCATAACTGGAAGGTGCTCCTGGCAGCTGGTGGGTAGAGGCCACAGATGCTGCTGAGCACCCTGCAGTGCGCACCAGACAGTCCCTCACAGCAAAGAATTATCCAGTCAGAGCGTCAATAGTGAAAGGAACCCTGTTAGAAACCGCGTGCCCTCAGGATGATGAAACTAAAAGGCTAGTTCAGTAGAGGACTCGTGATTTCTACACCCTGCCCACTGTTTCCCAGTACACCCTCGGGATTCTGCTAATTTTTAAGAAACATTATACAGATACTATCACATCATATAAAATTTTTTTACAGTCACAAATCAAACCATTTAGCAAACTGAGCTGTTTGTGGCGTGGAATACGTTCTTTGGCATGTATGGTTACGTGGGCTTCCCAGGTGGCTCAGCAGTAAAGAATCTACCTGCCAAGTGCAGGGATGCAGGAGACTTGGGTTCAATCCCTGGGTCGGGAAGATCTCCTGGAGGAGGGGATGGCGACTCACTCCAGTATTCTTGCCTGGGAAATCCCATGGGCAGAGGAGCCTGGTGGACCACAGTCCATGGGGCCACAAAGAGTCGGACATGACTGAGCAACTGAGCGCACACACACACACAGGTTCACGTAGTTTTATTCAGTTACGTATCCTGCTTTTCACATATGTTATACATTTAAAATATTGCTGCAAGCTTCATACCGATTCTTCTGGGCTCTCATAATGCTTCTTCGTGAAAGAATGTACTGTTTACCTCTTGAACACTTAGCTTGCTTCCAGTTTTTGCTGTTCTGTGTTGAATTTGAATAATATATCTTCTGTTACACTAAAATCTGTACTGGAATTAAATGCCGTGGAATTGGCTTCTGAGTCACCCGTTAAAACAGTCCCCTAGCTGAACATCGTACTTTCATATTCATACATGTGCCAAAGAGGTCAGTGGTAGAATTGGGGTTATGTCTGAACTGTAGTGACATGTCTCATGAATGCTTTAGGAAATCTCAACCATCTGGATGCTCTTTGGGAGATAAACTGAGTCTTCTATTCATATTAAACTGAAGACAGGTTGTGGCATTCACTTTTGTTTGGGAATTTATTGTATGGTTATTATAGTTTGGGTGACTTCCCTGAAGATTTTGAGTATGGCAGAATTAATGTGAACTGCAAGTTCAAGATATGTGGATGATTTGACTTCACTGGTTGCTTCTGTAGGTCTCATGCGATCATTTGTTGCAATTACTAAAGCAATGTTCTACAGTGTTAGCAACACTTTCTTCTTTGGGACCCTTTGGTAATGGAATAAAACGTGGATAGCTGAAGAAATAATTGGGTGATGTTAGTGGTGGCGATGGAGGAAGCAGTGGTAGCTCTTACCATTGGTGTGTGTGTTTGCCGCTCAGTCGTGTCCAACTCTTTGCAGCCCCATAGACGGTAGCCTTCCAGGCTCCGCAGTCCATGGAATTCTCCAGGCAAGAATACTGGACTGGGTAAGCTATTCCCTTCTCCAGGGTACCTTCCCAAACTGGAGATCAAACCAGTGTCTCCTGCACTGCAGACAGATTCTTTCCTGTCTGAGCCACCAGGGAAGCCAGGGTTTACTATAGGAAAGGACTCTGCCAAGCATTTAAGTGAATTTTCCTATGAATATTAATACAGCGAATATGTATTTGGCTCCTGTTCTGAATTAAACCCCATGCTAGTCTTAGAGAGATTAAAAAAAAAAGGTTTAGACAGAGGCCTTATCTTAAAAGGAGACTATAGTCTGATAGAGTATAGTCTATGTGTACAAAAAAATAAATGCCTAATACAAGTCAGAAGGTATTCAGTTCAAAAAAGTGCAGATGGAATGCTTTGGGGACCAGTATTGATTTCAGCATTGCATACACCGTCTTACTTGATGCAACAATGTATTAGGAATCATAGTAACTAATAATAGTTATAAGTTGCTGCTTATTTACTATGTGCAACTACATACCAGGCACAGTGCTAAACTCTTTATAAATTAATACATGACTTCATTTCATCCTTACCCCCCAAATCTATTATTATTATAATGACTATTCTATTTTACAGATGAGGACGCTAATGCAAAGAGTCACAAGCACGAATTATAAGCAGCAGAGCCAGAATTCAGACCCATGCCCATTTCTACTAAAATGCTAACTCTCTTTAATTTGAGGAAAATTGCTTTACAGTGTTGGGTTGGTTTCTGCTGTCCAACAACTTGAATCAGCCATAACTGCACATATGTCCTCCCCCTCTTGAGGGCTTCCCTGGTGGCTCAGAGGGTAAAGCATCTGCCTTGCAATGCAGCGGACCCAAGTTAGATCCCTGGGTTGGGAAGATCCCCTGGAGAAGGGCATGGCAACCCCCTCCAGTACCCTTGCCTGGAGAAGCCCATGGACAGAGGAGCCTGGTGGGCTACAGTCCATGGGATCGCAAAGAGTCGAACACGGCTGAGTGACATCACTTCCCTTTCCTTTCTCCCTCTCGAGCCTCTCTCCCCTCCTCTCATCACAGGGCACCAGGCTGGGCTCCTTGTGTTATACAGCAGCTTCCCGCTAACTGTCTCTCTTACACACGGTAGGGTATGTATGTCAACGCTGGTCTCTCACTTCATCCCACCCTTTCCTTCCCTGACTGTGTCCACAAGTCATTCCCCACTAAGTTCACCAGAACCACGTTTCTAGATTCCAATATGTGTGTTATTACGCAGCACTTGTTTTTCTCATTCTGACTTAGTTCACTCTGTATACACTCTGTATTCATCCACCTCCACAGAACTGACTCAGATCCGCTCTTTTCATGGCTGACTAATATTCCGTTGTATATATGTACCACATCTTTTTTAATCTATTCATCGTACATGGACATCCTAGCTATTGTAAGTAGCGCTGCAGTGAACATAGGAGTACACGTGTCTTTTAGAATTTTGGCTTTCTCAGGGTATATGCCCAGTGTGATATTGCTATATCATATGGTAGATTTATTCCTGGTTTTTAAAGACATTTCCATACTGTTCTCCATTAAGGCTTTATCAGTTTACATTCCCACCAAGAGTACAGGAGGGTTCCCTTGTCTCCACATCTTCTCCAGCATTTGTCTGTAGATTTTTTGATAATGGCCCTTCTGGCTGGGGTGAACTGATGGCTCATTTAATTTGATTTGCATTTCTATAATAATGAGCAATGCTGAGCATCTTTTCATGTATCTGTTAGCCAGTGTATGTGTTCTTTGGAGAAGTGTCTGTTGAAGTCTGCCTGTTTTTTGACTAGGCTGTTTGTTTTTCTGATATTGAGCAGTATGAGCTGCTTATATATTTTGGAGATTAATCCTTTGTCAGGTGTTTCATCTACGATCATCTTCTACTGTTCTGAGGGCTGTCTTTTAATCTTTATAGTTTCCTTTGCTTTGAACTTTTCAAGTCTTGACCTTTTGTTAGGTCACGTTGTTTACTTTTGATTTTATTTCCTTTAGGAGATGGGTCAAGGAGGACATCGGTGTGATTTATGTCAAAGACTGTACTGCCGGTGTCTTCCTCTAACAACTTTATAGTTTCTGGCCTTATATTAAAGTCTTTAATCCATTTTGAGTTTCTTTTTTTGTATGGTGTTAGAAAATGTTCTAGTTTCATTCTTTTACATGCACCTGTACAGTTTCCCTAGTGCTGTTTATTGAAGAGATTGTCTTTTCTCCATTGCATATTCTTGCCTCCTTTGTCAAAGACAGGTTGCCCATAGATGTGTGGGTTTATCTCGGGGCTTCCTATCTGGTTCCATTGGTCTATATTTCTGTTTTTCTGCCAGTACCATCCTTTCTTGATGACTGTGGCTTGGTAGTATAGTCTGAAGTCAGGAAGGCTGATTCTTCCAGCTCAGTTTTTCTTTCTGAAGATTGCTTTGACTATTCGGATCTTTTGTGTCTCCATATAAATTGTCCTAGTTCTGATGAAAAATGCCACTGGTAGTTTGATAAAGATTACATTGAATCCGTAGATTGCTTGGGGTAATACAGTCATTTTCAAGATATTTATCCTTCCAATCCAAAAGAATGGTATATCTCTCCATCTGTTTGTGTTGTCTTTGATTTCTTTCATCAGTGTCTTATACTTTTCTGAATACAAGTCTTTTGTCTCTTTAGGTAGGTTTATTCCTAGGTATTTTATTTTTGTTGCAGTGGTGAATGAGATTGTTTCCTTAATTTATCTTTCTGATTTTTCATTGTTAGTGTATAGGAAAGCTAGGAATTTCATGTATTAATTTTATATCCTGCAATTTTACTATATTCTTGGTTAGCTCTAGCAATTTTCTGGTGGCGTTTTTAGGATTGCCTATGTACAATATCTGCAAACAGAATTTTATTTCTTCTTTTCCAATCTGGATTCCTTTTATTTCTTTTTATTCTCTGATTACTGTGGCTAAGACTTCCAAGCCTATGTTGAATAATAGTGGTTAGAGTGGGCACCCTTGTCTTGTTCCTGATCTCAGAAAAAATGCTTTCAGTTTTTCACCATTGAGAATAATGTTTGCTTTGGATTTGTCATATATGGTTTTTATTTTGTTGAGGTATGTTCCTTCTATGCCTACTTTCTGGAGAGTTTTTTTTTTATCATAAATGAGTGTTGAATTTTGTTGAAAGCTTTCTCTGCATCTATTAAGATGATCATGTGATTTTTATCTTTCAGTTTGTTAATATGGTATATCACATTGATTGATTTGTGTATATTGACGAATTCTTGCATCCTTGGGATAGAGCCCCCTTGGTCACGATGTATCATCCTTTTAACGTATTTTTGGACTCTGTTTCCTAGAATTTTGTTGAGAATTTTGGTATCTGTATTCATCAGTGATACTAGTATGTGATTTTTTTGTGGTTTGTCTTATTTTGGTATCATGCTGATGGTGGCTTAGTAGAATGAGTTTGAGAATTTCCCTTCCTTTTCAATTTTCTGGAAGAGTGGAGCAAGATAGGTGTTAGCTCTTCTCTAAACTTTTCATAGAATTTTCCTGTGAAACCATCTGGCCCGAAGTTTTTGCTCGTTGGAAGATTTTTTATTACAGTTTTGATTTCCATTCTTGTGATTGGTCTGTTCATATTTTCTTTTTCTTCCTGGCTCAGTCTTGAAAAGTTTTAATTTTCTAAAAGTTTGTCCATTTATTCAAGGTTGTACATTTTATTGGCACATGGTTGCATGTGGTAATCTCTTATGATACATTGCATTTCTGTGTTGTCGGTTGTAATTTCTTCTTTTTCATTTCTAATTTTATTGGGTTGACTCTTTTTTCCTTGAAGAGTTTGGCTAATGATTTGTCAAATTATTTTTAATCTTCTCAAAGAACAAGCTTTTGGTTTTATTGATTTTTGCTATTGTCTCCTTCATTTCTTTTTCATTTAGTTCTGCTTGAATCTTTTTTTTTAATTTATTTTATTTTATTTTTAATTATTTATTTATTTTCTTTACATTATCATGTTGGTTTTGCCATACATTGATATGAAAACGCCTGGAAGGGGAACGCATGCTTGAATCTTTATAATTTATTTTCTTCTACTGACTTTAGGGTTTTTTTGTTCTTCTGTTTCTAATTGCTTTAGATGAAAGGTTAAGTTATTTATCTGATGTTTCTCCTGTTTATTGAGGTAGGTTTGTGTTGCTGTAAACTTCCCTCTTAGCATGCTTTTACTGCATCCCGTAGGTTTTGAGGTGACATGTTTTCAATGTCATTTGTTTCTAGGTATTTTTTTTTTATTCCCTCTTTGATTTCTTCAGCGAACTCTTGGTTATTCAGAATAAATAACTCTTGCTTGTTTATTCTCCATATATTTGTGTTTTTTTCCCCTATAGTTGATATCTAATCTTATAGCACTGTGGTCAGAAAAGATGCTTGCTACAAGATCAGTTCTTTAAAAAATTTACCACGGCTTAATTTGTGACCCAAGATGTGATCTATCCTGGAGAAAGTTCCATGTGAACTTGAGAAAAAAAGTGAAATCTACTGTTTTGGGATGAAATGTCCTGGTAGATATGAATTAGGTCCATCTGGTTCAATGTGTCCTTCAAAGCTTGTGTTTCCTTACTAATTTTCTGTCTGGATGATCTGTCCATTGGTATAAGTGGGGTGCTAAAGTTGAAAAAGAAAATATGTCTGGGGAGAGTGGTTAAGAAAAATGTCCCCCTGAGTCCTCCATTGTCCTCCCCACACCGTGAGCTCCAGCCGATCTGCCTAATCAGGAAGCCCTCCACTTTTCTAGGCAGGTCTCTGGACCTGCTGTGCGGTCAGCTCAGACTCAGACCTGGCCGTACTCCGGTTTGTACTTGCTCCCAGACCCCACAGTTGCCCCAGAGTTCACAGTCTCAGGCTAATTGCGGGGATTAAATGCTATGCATCTGAGGCTCCGTGAACAAATCCCTTCCTTTGCTCACCAGCCCCTGGTGCTCCTCTTTGGTTTGGGGCCTGCCTCTGCTTGCAGGACACCCTCCAGCATCTGTTCCCCTCCCAGACCAGAGGGGGTGAGAGTGGCAGCTTAGGGCTCACTTGCTCAGTCAGGCTGGGGAGAGAGAGGGGGGCATGAAAGCCACAACTGGGGTGTCTGGGGAGCGCCTTCTGCAGCCGGGCTGTGTGCTCTCGCGAGGCGGGCGGCCCTGAGCCATGCGTCCCTGGCAGAGGCAACTTACACAGGCTCCCAGGAAGGTGAGGGCAGTGACTGTGCCCAGCCATGGCTGGGTGGCCGCTGATGCCTCTGGGGGTGGGACCGCAGTGGCGATGCTTGTGCCCTGCCTCAGGCACTCGCCTGGCTTTGGCAGCGACCCGCTGGCTGGCATTCCCCTCTCGGGATCATAAACTGCAGTCACATCTAGTTTGCCTCTGATGCTCTTGCTGGCTTTGGCAGCAGCTGGGCGTATCTGCTCCTGTGGCTGCGCCCGTTCACCCAGGCCGTTCACAAAGGTGAGTTCCCGAGATCTGAGAGTATGGGGAGTTACCTCTCTGGGAGTCCCGGGCGTTTTGCGGGACGCCCTCAGTGGTGCTGTGCCAGGCCCTTCAGAGTATCTTCACAGCAGTCGGCCCGGTCCTCTCCCTGGGGTTGCGCCATCAGCTCCCAGCCCCCATTCACCTCAGTGGGTGTGCAGGCAGCTTCTCTGCTGGAACGTGCTGGTCAGCGATGATCTCTGCAGTGAATTCTCTCTGTTTTGCCTTCTGCGCATCTGTTGCTGCTGAGTTCCCCTCTAAGGTTCTGAAGCTCCCCTGCCCATCCCTGCCTGTGAGAGAGTTTCTGAGTGTGCAGAGACATTTCTTGCTCCACGGCCCCCTCCCTGGGGTGCAGGTCCCTGCTCCGAAATCCTTTGTCCCTTTTCTTGATCTCTTGCCCTACCTCATTCTGAGGAGACTGGCTTGCCTTTTGGAAGTCTGGGGTAGTGTGCCACTTCTCAGAAGGTGTCCTGTAGGAACTGTTCCACAGGCAGACGCATTTCTGATTTTGTGGGGGGGAGGTGACTGCTCCGTCTTACTCCTCCACCACGGTGAAAGCCACCCCCTCTGCTCCCAAACACTAACTTTTAACGATGCAGGCTGTGTTGTCCAGCAAGGACATTGTCCGCATTTACAAATAAGGAAGTATATCCAGTTGCTAAATTTGGGGAGTATCATGTTGTCATTGGGAGAGTTATTTTTAATTTTAGTGGTACAACTCAAGTTCTAGATTTTAATTTAATTTTTAAAAATTAAATCCTGCTTATAGCTAATTTAGAGGACATAGACCAGAATAAATTGGCTTTGTAAACTGCTTATAAACTCATCCAGAGGTCAGAGCACAAAATAACACCATTAAAACCAAAGTGCTGCTATATACAATAGCCAAGACATGGAAACCATGTAAATGTCCATAGACAGATGAACAGATAAAAAAGATGTGATAAAAAAAATATATACACACACATTACCTGTATGTAAGCATTATATATATAATACACATACATTACATATATACACATATTATATATGTATACACAAATTATATATAGAGACATTATATATATAATATATACATATACATTATATACATATATATAGACACATATACATATATAGACACACATATATAATGTAATATTAGCCGTGAAAAAAATGAAACAATGCCATTGACAGCAAGAAGGATGGACCTAGAGGTGATATTACTTGGTGAAGTGAGCCAGACAAAGACAAATATATCACGTACATGTAGAATCTAAAATATGACACAGATGAACTTATTCACGAAACAGAAACAGACTCACAGACATAGACAGCAAACTTATGGTCACCAAAGGGGGAGGGATAACTAAGGAGCCTGGAATTAAAATATACACATATATATATAATATAAATTTATGTACAAATAGATACATATCAAGGATCTACTGTGTAGCACAGGGAACTACATTCAATACCTTACAATAATCCATGATGATTATGTATAACTGAATCACTTTGCTGTACACCTGAAACTAACACAACGATATAAATCAACTCTATTTCCGTGATAATTTAAAAATGTCTAGTGACAGATCCGGAGGTCTGGGTCTAAGCGACTCCTAAGGCTTGTATCTCTGTTCTCAGTGTGCTGGTGCCTTTCTGTATATCGTTGTTTCAGAGTGTGACGTAGACAGCAAGAGTGAATCCTGGGGGCAAAGTGCCACCTGGGAAAGTCACATCCGAGAGGGTATTCTGTCTTCTGGGAAAAAGATGAAATTTATTTTAAGACCATGACTCCTACTTGTCCAGGCAAACAGGGTCGGGGTGGGGGGGTGGCGGAATTCATTCAACGAAACAGGGGATTTTAACATATGTCTCTATTTCCCTTTGGCGTAAAGTCAATGACACCCAGTCAGAGACACACGTGTGCTCCGTCCTGTAGCTTCACTAGTGACCGTGGCAGAAAGGCCTGAGGTGACAGTGTTAAATGGAGAGGTGTGTAAATCATCACAACTCCCCCCCAATTAAGTATGTGTAAACACAACAGAATGAGCTTGAATGCATGATGTGTTCCATTGTGTTCCACTAATACCAACTGAGTTTGCATTTTTTTGAAATTCTGGCTTACAGACTATAGTATCATAGGTAGGATTTTCAAATGTCTGAGACTTCTTTTTTTTTTTTTCCTCTAAAAAATTATATTTATAGAGTATTTAGGATATGCTTGGCACTGTGAAAATTTTATTTAATTTTCTCAAAAAACATAAAGTTATAGTTTATTATTATACTTATATAATTTTTTAGAGAATGAAACAGAGGCATGGAAGAGACTCAAGGTCACAGAGCTTAAAAAAAAATGGTATAAGCAAGCCTCAAATTCCAAAGATTCAGCTCATAACCGTTGCTCCATAAGGCCTAGGGAAGAAAAGAATGCAAATTTTATTTAGCTGCCTAGTTTTGAAAGAAAGTTTTCTTTAGTAGGTTCAATCAGAAAGAATAGCATTGGCCAAGACCCTGGTTCTTTAAACCAGGTCCTGGGGTCTTTGGCGAGATGGTTAATATGTTCCTTAGTGTGTTTGCTCCACACTCAAATCTAACCAGTTCTTCTGAAGGGGGTGCTTTAATCCTGCCTCTACCACTGATAGACTATCATTTCTTGGCCAAGTCATTTGCTCCCTCCAAGCCTCAGCTTACTCATCTGTAAAATGGGCATGATGACAATTCCATCCTCACAGTGTTATCTGGAATATTAAATGAGAGGAGATAGTCGTGGAGCTGAGCACAAGATTTGAAGCATCCTAGACGCTCATTCAAGACTCAGAAAATGGAAGAATTGAAAATGAAATCATTGCCAGTCTCATGGGAAGCCTTACAAAAAAAGTTACTTTGAAAAATGTCTTTTGCAGTCCATGTGGACAAAAAAGTACATATAAAGCAGCCACATTATCTATGTGGCTTGCTTGTTGGAGAACACATGACTGATTCTGGCCACTGGACAAATCCAAGGCAGATCACAAGATAACTTGTGCATATCTTGAGATTTCCCACAACCATGAGAGGCATGACAGCTCCACAGCATCACAATCCTCGTCCAGATGGTCCAGCCCTGTAGATGCTCCTTTCTCCCTAAATCCCCTTTCCATCTCCACTTCTCCTGAAAGGTACTGGACCACACTCAGCCTTGTGGATGCAACATTAGGCTAATCTCTGGGGGTGCTTCCCTGGAAATCCAGCTGGGCCCCTCAATTCCTCTCAAGCCATAGCAAGTGAGTCAGCCCTTCCTCCTCTTCCATTCCAAGGAATTCATCCACAGAGAATGAGTATTTGGCTTGGTGACATTGCCAGAAAATGAAGTGTTGCTCCAAGTGATAGGTAGTCTTCAGCCACACTTCTACCAGACTTCGCTATCATCGAAAAAAAAATTTTTTTTTTATCAGAGTGTCCTTGAGGATAATGTTGATTATTGTTATTATATTTATTTTTTTTATTCTTTTTTTTAAGTTTTGTCTTTTTTTATTTTATTTTTTTTATTTTTTAATTGTTTTTGCCATACATTGTCATGATATCACCATGGGTTTACATATGCTTCCCCTCCGGAACCCCCCTCCCTCTTCCCTCCCCCCACCCCGGGAAATCTCGCTGCACCAGCCCCGAGCATCAATCCTGGGCTGGCGATTGATTAGACATATGAAAATTAACATGCTTCAATGCCCTTCTCCCATATCATCCCACCCTTACCCTCATCCACAAAGTCCATGAGTCTATTCTATACATCTGCGTTCCTTTTGCTGTCTCGTATGTTGGGTTCTCGTTACCGTCTTTCTAAATTCCATATATATGCGTTAATATGCTGTATTGTTGTTTTTGCTTCTGGCTTACTTCACTCTGGATAATGGGCTCCAGTTTCGTCCACCTGAGTAGAATTGCTTCAGATGAATTTTTTTTTAATGCTGAGTAATATTCCATTGTGTATATGTACCACAGCTTTCTTATCCATTCGTCAGTTGATGGGCATCTAGGTTGCTTCCATGTCCTGGCTATTGTACACAATGCAGCGATGAACATTGGGGTACACGTGGCTCTTTCAATTCTGGCTTCCTCGGTGTATATGCCCAGCAGTGGGATTGCTGGGTCATATGGCAGGTCTATTTGCAGTTTTTTAAGGAGCCTCCACACTGTTCTCCATAGTGGCTGTACTAGTTTGCATTCCCACCAACAGTGTAAGAGGGTTCCCTTTTCTCCACATCCTCTCCAGCATTTATTGCTTGTAGACTTTTGGATGGCAGCCATTCTGACTGGTGTAAAGTGGTACCTCATTGTAGTTTTGATTTGCATTTCTCTGATAATGAGTGATGTTGAGCATCTTTTCATGTGTTTGTTAGCCATTTTTATATCTTCTTTGGAGAAATGTCTGTTAAGTTCTTTGGCCCACTTTTTAATTGGGTTGTTTATTTTTCTAGAATGGAGCTGCAGGAGTTGTTTGTATATTTTTGAGATTAATTGTTTCATTGGCTATTATTTTCTCCCATTCTGAAGGCTGTCTTTTCACCTTGCTTATAGTTTCCTTTGTTGTGCAAAAGCTTTTAATTTTAATTAGGTCCCATTTGTTTATTCGTGTTTTTATTTCCAATATTCTGGGAGGTGGGTCATGGAGTATCCTGCTTTGGGTTATGGCAGAGAGTGTTTTGCCTATGTTATCCTCTAGGAGTTTTATAGTTTCTGGTCTTATGCTTAGATCTTTGATCCATTTTGAGTTTATCTTTGTGTATGGTGTTAGAAAGTGATCTAGTTTCATTCTTTTACAAGTGGCTGTCCAGTTTTCCCAGCACCACTTGTTAAAGAGGTTGTCTTTTCTCCATTGTATATTCTTGCCTCCTTTGTCAAAGATAAGGTGTCCATAGATGTGTGGATTTATCTCTGGGCTTTCTATTCTGTTCCATTGATCTATGTTTCTGTCTTTGTGCCAGTACCATACTGTCTTAATGACTGTGGATTTGTAGTATAGCCTAAAGTCCGGTAGGTTGATTCCACCCGTTCCATTCTTCTTTCTCAAGATTGCTTTGGCTATACGAGTTTTTTTGTATTTCCATACAAATTGAGAAATTATTTGTTCGAATTCTTTGAAAAAGACCTCTGGTAGCTTGATAGGAATTGCATTGAATCTATAGATTGCTTTGGGTAGTATACTCATTTTCACTATGTTGATTCTTCCAATCCACGAACACGGCACATTTCTCCATCTGTTTGTGTCCTCCTTGATTTCTTTCATCAGTGTTTTATAGTTTTCTATATACAAGTCTTTTGATTCTTTAGGTAGAAATACTCCTAAGTATTTTATTCTTTTTGTTTCGATGGTGAATGGAATTGTTTCCTTAATTTCTCTTTCTGATTTCTCACTGTTAGTGTATAGGAATGCCAGGGATTTCTGTGTGTTGATTTTGTATCCTGAAACTTTGCTATATTCATTGATTAGCTCTAGTAATTTTCTCGTAGAGTCTTTAGGGTTTTCAATATAGAGGATCATGTCATCTGCAAACAGAGAGTTTTACTTCTTTTCCAATCTGGATTCCTTTGATTTCTTTATCTGCTCTGATTGCTGTGGCCAAGACTTCCAAGACTATGTTGAAAAGTAGTGGTGAGAGTGGGCACCCTTGTCTTGTTCCTGATTTCAGGGGGAATGCTTCCAGCTTTTCACCATTGAGGATAATGTTTGCTGTGGGTTTGTCATATATAGCTTTTATTATGTTGAGGTATGTTCCTTCTATTCCTACTTTTTGGAGGGTTTTTATCATAAATGGATGTTGAATTTTGTCAAAGGCTTTCTCTGCATCTATTGAGATAATCATGTGATTTTTATTTTTCAATTTGTTAATGTGGTTGATTTACATTGATTGATTTACGAATATTGAAGAAACCTTGCATCCCTGGGATAAAGCCTACTTGATCATGATGTATGATCTTTTTGATGTGTTGTTGGATTCTATTTGCTAGAATTTTGTTGAGGATTTTTGCATCTAAGTTCATCAGTGATATTGGCCTGTAGTTTTCTTTTTTTGTGGCATCTTTGTCGGGTTTTGGAATTAGGGTGATGGTGGCCTCATAGAATGAGTTTGGAAGTTTACCTTCCTCTGCAATTTTCTGGAAGAGTTTGAGTAGAATAGGTGTTAGCTCTTCTCTAAATTTTTGGTAGAATTCAGCTGTGAAGCCATCTGGTCCTGGGCTTTTGTTTTTTGGAAGATTTCTGATTACGGTTTCAATTTCCGTGCTTGTGATGGGTCTATTAATATTATCTATCTCTTCCTGGTTTAGTCTTGGAAAGTTATACTTTTCTAGGAATTTGTCCATTTCATCCAAATTGTCCAGTTTATTTGCATATAGTTGCTGATAATAGTCTCTTATGATCCTTTGTATTTCTGTGTTTTCTGTTGTGATCTCTCCGTTTTCATTTCTAATTCTGTTGATTTGGTTCTTCTCCCTTTGTTTCTTGATGAGTCTGGCTAATGGTTTGTCAATTCTATTTATCTTCTCAAAGAACCAGCTTTTGGCTTGGTTGATTTTTACTATGGTCACTTTTGTTTCCTTTGCATTTATTTCTGCCCTGATCTTTAAGATTTCTTTCCTTCTACTAGACCTGGGCTTCTGCATCTCTTCCCTTTCTAGTTGCTTTAGGTGTAAAGTAAGGTCATTTATTTGATTTTTTTCTTGTTTCCTGAGGTGAGCTTGTATTGCTATGAACTTTCCCCTTAGCATTGCTTTCACAGTGTCCCATAGGTTTTGGGCTGTTGTGTTTTCATTTTCATTCGTTTCCATGCATAACTGAATTTCAGTTTTGATTTCTTCTGTGATTTGTTGGTTATTCAGCAGTGTGTTGTTGAGCCTCCATATGTTGGAAGTTTTGAAAGGTTTTCTCCTATAATTGATATCTAATCTCACTGCATTGTGGTCAGAAAAGATGCTTGGGATGATTTCAATATTTTTGAATTTATCAAGGTTAGATTTATGGCCCAGGATGTGATCTATCCTGGAGAACGTCCTGTGTGCACTTGAGAAAAAGGTGAAATTCCTTGTTTTGGGGTGGAATGACCTATAGATATCAATTAGGTCTAGTTGATCTATTGTATCATTTAAAGTTTGAATTTCCTTGTTACTTTTCTGTCTAGTTGATCTATCCATTGGTGTGAGTGGTGTATTAGAGTCTCCCACTATTATTGTGTTGTTGTTGATTTCCCCTTTCATACTTGTTAGCATTTGCCTTACATATTGTGGAGCTCCTATGTTAGGTGCATAAATATTTATAATTGTTATTTCTTCTTCCTGGATTGATCCTTTGATCATTATGTAATGTCCATCTTTATCTCTTTTCACTGCCTTTATTTTAAAGTCTACTTTATCTGATATGAGTATTGCCACTCCTGCTTTCTTTTGGTCTTTATTCGCATGGAATATCTTTTTCCAGCCTTTAACTTTCAGTCTATATGTGTCCCTAGGTGTGAGGTGGGTCTCTTGTAGACAACATATATAGGGATCTTGTTTCTGTATCCAATCGGCCAATCTTTGTCTTTTGGTTGGGGCATTCAGCCCGTTTACATTTAAGGTAATTATTGATAAGTATGATCCCGTTGCCATTTATTTTATTGTTTTGGGTTCCAGATTATCTATGCCATCCGTGTTTCCTATCTAGGCAAGTTCCTTTAGCATTCGTTGGAGGGCTGGTTTGGTGTTACTGAATTCTCTCAGTTTCTGCTTGTCTGAGAAAATTTTGAATTCTCCTTCAAATTTGAATGAGATCCTTGCTGGGTACAGTAATCGGGGTTGTAGATTGTTTTCTTCCATGACTTTAAGAATGCTCTGCCATTCCCTTCTGGCCTGAAGCGTTTCTATTGAGAGATCAGCTGTTATCCTTATGGGATTCCCCTTGTGAGTTATGTTTTGCTTCTCCCTTGCTGCTTTTAATATTTGGTCTTTGTATTTGATATTTGTTAATTTGATTAATATGTGTCTTGGGGTGTTCCGTTTGGGGTTCATTCTATTTGGGACTCTCTGTGTTTCTTGGACCTGAGTGGCTATTTGCTTCCCCAATTTAGGGAAATTTTCAACAATTATCTCTTCGAGAATTTTCTGATGGTCTTTCTTTTTGTCTTCTTCTTCTGGGACTCCTGTGATTCGAATATTGGTGCGTTTAATATTGTCCCAGAGGTCTCTAAGATCCACCCACCAGAACACCACACAAGCTTTCCCATCCAGGAAACTTCTACAAACCACACATCTAACCCCTCCCATAGTGAGGAACCCCCACAATAAAGGGGCAACACAGCAAGATAAACAAGATGAAAAAGCAGAGAAATACCCAGCAAGTAAAGGAACAGGATAAATACCCCCTAGACCAACCAAAAGACGAAGAGATAGGATGTCTACCTGACAAAGAATTCCGAATAAGGATAGTGAATATGATCCAAAACCTGGAAAATAAGTTGGAGCTGCAGTTCAATAACCTGCAGGCAAGGATTGAGAAGATGCAGGTAAGCTTTAACAAGGACTTAGAAGAAATGAAAAAGAGTCAAAATACAATAAATAATGCAATAAATGAGATCAAAAACACCCTGGAGGGAACCAACAGTAGAATAACAGAGATAGAAGACAGGATAAGTGAGGTAGAAGACAGAATGGCAGAAATAAATGAAACAGAAAGGAAAAATGAAAAAAGAATTTAAAAAAAATTTTTAAAGGCCCAATCTTTCCAAGTAAGATATTTTAGACTCAAAATAGAATAATTGTACGTGATTAGTTAGTGTTTGGCTAAATTTTAGAGTTTAGCACTTAGCTTCTTTCATTCTCATTCTAATCCTTTAAGTAGGTAGATTTAACCTATTTTTAGAGGTTTTAGAAGTGAAATATGTCTCTACATATCCCCATCTATTTGCCATGAAGTGATGGGACTGGATGCCATGATCTTATTTTTCTGAATGATGAGTTTTAAGCCAACATTTTCACTCTCCTCTTTCACTTCCATCAACAGGGCCTTTAGTTCTTCTTTGCTTCCTGCCTTAAGGGTGGTGTCATCTGCATATCTGAGTTTATTGGTATTTCTCCCGGCAATGTTGATTCCAGCTTGTGCTTCATCCAGCCCAGCGTTTCTCATGAAACATTTCTCATGTATTATATATGTAACACATTCATCAGTTGATGGATACGTAAGTTGCTTCCATAGATTAGCTATCGTACATATTGCTGCTCTGAACATCGGGGTGCATGTATTTTTTTGAATTAGTGCCTTTACTTTCCTCAGACACATACTCAGGAGTGGGATTTCTGGATCACATGGTAGTTCTGTTTCTAGTGCTTTTGGTGGAACCTCCATACTCTTTTCCATACTGACTGTGCCAGTTTATATTCTCACCAACCATGCAGGAGAGTTCTCTTTTCTTCATGTCTTTACCAGCATTTGTTATTTGTGGACTTTTTTTTAAGGCATTTTTACTTTATTTATTTATTTTTAACACCAAAAGCATTCCGTTTGGGGATGTAGCTGATTAACAATGTTGTGATAGTTTTCGGTGAACAGTGATATACACGTATCCACTCTCCTCCAAACCTGCTCCCATCCTGGCTTGCACATAACATTGATCAGAGTTCCATGTGCTATACAATGGTTTTTTGTTGGCTATCCATTTTAAATATAGCAGTGTATACATGCCCTTCCTGAAGTCCTTAACTGCCCCTTCCCCCTGGCAACCATGAGTTCATTTTCTAAGTCTGTGAGTCTCTGTCTTGTAAGTAAGTTCATTTGTATCATATCTTTTTAGATTCCACATATGAGGGATGTGATATGATATTTATGCTTCTCTGACTTACTTCGCTCAGTCTAACGTGCTCTAGGTCCACACTTATTTCATTCTTTTTAATGGTTGAGTAATATTCCATTGCATCTGTACCACATCTTCTTTATCCATTCTTCTGTCAATGGACATTTAGGTTGCTTCCATGTCCTGGCCATCATAAACAGTGCTGCAGTGAACACTGGGGTGCATGTATCTTTGGGGCTGTGTTTTTCTCTGGATATATGCCCAGGAGTGAAGGGGACAAAAGGTTCATATGGTAGCTCTATATTTAGTTTTTTAAGAAACCTCCACACTGTTATCCATAGTAGCTGTACCCATTTACATTCCCACCAGCAACTGCAGGAAGGTTCCCTTCCCTCCACACCATCTCTAGAATTTGCTGTTTATGGATTTTTTGATGAACCATTCTGACCAGTATGAGGTGAAATCTCATTGTAGCTTTGATTTGCATTTCTCAAAGGACTGGCGATTTTGAACGTCTTTTCATATGCCTATTGGCAATCTGTATGTCCTTTATAGAGAAATGTCTCTTCAGGTCTTCTGCCTATTATTTGAGTGGCTTCTTTGTTTTAATGATATTCACTGTCATAAGCTGTTTGTAACCTTTGGAGACTAATCACTTATCAGTCACATCATTTGCAAATATTTTCTCCCAATCTGTGGGTTGTCTTTTCACTTTGTTTACTGTTTCCTTTGATGTGCAAAAGCTTTTGCATTTTAGTGGGTTCCGTTTGTTCATTTTTGCTTCTATTTCCCTTATTCTGGGAGATAGATTTTAAAAAGATGATGCTGTGACTTATGGCAGAGAGTGGTCTGCCTATATTTTCCTCTGCGAGTTTGTTATTTGTGGACTTTTCAATGATGGCCATCCTGACAGGTGTGAAGTGATATCTCACTGTGGTTTTGATCTACGTTTCTCTGATGATCAGCAATGCTGAGCAGCCTTTCAGTGCCTGCTGGCCATCTGTATGTCATCTTTATACAAAGGTCTCCTCGTCTTCTGCTTATTTTTTCACTGAGTTGTTTTTTAATATCAAGTTGTGTGAGCTGTTTATATGTTGTGACTATTAACCCTTTTTCATTCATAAATACTTTCTCCTATTCAGCAGGTTGTCTTTTTGCTTTGTCAGTAGTTCCCTTTGCTGTACAAAAGCTTTCAATTTTAATTATGTCCCATTTCTTTATTTTTGCTTTCTTCTTTCTTTGCCTTAGGAGCCAGATCCAAAAATTATTTGTACAACTTATGTCAAAGAGTATTTAGTCTATGTTCTCTTATAGAAGTTCTGTGGTTTCTTGTCTTACAGTTGTGTCTTTATCAGATTTTGACTTTATTTTTGTATATGGTGTGAGGAAATGCTCCAGTTTCGTTGTTTTTACATGTAGCTGTTCAGTTTTCCCAGCACCACTCACTGAAGAGATTATCTTTTCTCTATTGTGAATTCCTGCCTCTTTTGTCATAGCTAGGCTAACTGCCCACAAGTGTGTGGGCTTACCTCTGGGCTCTCAATTCTGCTTCATTAATTTATATTAAGGTTTTGTGCCAGTACCTTGCTGTTTTGATTACTGTAACTTTGTAGTATAGTCTGAAGTCTGTGAGCATGGTACCTCCAGCTTTGTTGTTTTTCTGGCTTGCTTTGGCAGTTCAGGGTCTTTTGTGGTTTCATATGAATTTTAGGATTATTTGTTCTAGTTCTGTGAAAAATGATTTTTAAACATAGGTAGCTAGAGATTCATTAAACAGAGATAGAGATTCATTAAATCCATAGATTGCTTTGGATAGTATGGACATTTTAACAATATTAATTCTTCTAATCCATGAACATGGGATATTTTCCATTTATTTTTATCATCTTTAATTTCCTTCATTTATCAATGTTTTCAGGATATAGATCATTAACTTCCTTGGTTAAGTTTATTTCTAGGTATTTTATTCTTTTGGATGTGATTTTAAACAGACTGTTTTCTTGTTTTCTCTTTCTAATAGTTCATTATTACTGCATAGAAAAACAACAGATTTCTGTATATTAGTCTTGTATCATACAATTTTAGTGAATTCATTTATCTTAATAGTTTTGGTAGAGTTTTCTATATATAGTATCATGTCATCTGCAAATTGTGACAGTTCTACTTCTTCCCTTCCAATTTGGATTCCTTTTATTTCTTATTCTTGTTCTTAAGATTGCTCTCACTGGGACTTCCAATACTATGTTAAATAGAAGTGGCAGGTGTGGTCATCATTGTCTTGTTCCTGGATTTAAAATAAAACCTTTCAGCTTTTCACCTTTCATTTGATGTTAGCTGTGGGTTTTTTTCACAAATAGACAAACTTATGAAAAACATATCTTTATTATGTTGAGATATGTTTCCTCCATATCCACCTTTTTGGTTTTTTTTAAAATTTATTTTTGCTAATTAAAGTACAGAGATTTACAACGTTGTATTAGTTTCAGGTGTACATCAAACTCATACAGTTATATATGTAAGTGTGTTCTTTTTAGTATTGTTTCTCCATATAGATTATTACAAAATATTGAGGTAGTACTTTGTGCTGTGAAGTTTTTATCATGAGTGTATGTTGACTTTTGTCAGATGGTTTTTCTACATCTGCTGAGGTGCTCGTGTGATTTTTGTCCTTCCTTCTGTTAATGTGGTATGTCATACTGCTTGCTTTGTAGATATTGAGCCATTCCTGCATACCTAGAACAAATCCCACTTGATCATAGTATATGATCCTTTTTGTGTATTATTCAGTTAGGTTTGCTAATATTTTATTGAGGGTTTTGCATCTATATTCATCACGTATATTGGCCTATAGGTTTCTTTTTTGTGGTGTCTTTGTCTGGTTTTGGTATGAGGGTAAAGGTGGCCTTATGGATTGAGTTTGAGAGTGTTCCCTCCTCTTCACTTTTTTGGAATAGTTTGAAAAGGATAGGTATTAGTACTTCTTTGTATGTTTGGTAGTATGAGGCTGAACCCCATGAGGCTGATCAGTCCTGGGCTTTTGTTTGCTGGGAGTTTTTTGATTACTAATTCAATTTTTCTGCCAGTGACTGCTCCATTCAGACTGTGTATTTCTTCCTGATTCAGTATTGGAAAATTGCAAGATTCTAGAAACTGATCCATTTCTTCTAGGTTGTCTATTTTGTGGACATGTAACTGATTAAAAAAATTCATTGGAGTATGATTAATTTACAATATGTGTTACCTTCTGCTGTACAGCAAAGTGAGTTAGTTATGCATACACATATATCTGGCTTCCCAGATGGTGCTAGTGGTAAAGGACAGGAGACATAAGAGACATGGGCTTGTTTCCTGGGTCAGGAAGATCCCCTGGAGAAGGAACTGGTAACCCACTGCAGTATTCTTGCTGTGAGAATCCCACGGACTGAGGATCCTGGCAGGCTACAGTCTGTGGGGTCCAAAGATTCAGACACAACTGAAGCAACTTAGCGTGCACATATACACATACATAGATCCACTCTTTCTCAGATACTTTTCCCATATCGGTCATTATAGAGTGTTGAGTAGAATTCCCCATGCTATACAAAAGACCCATAATAGCTACCTGTTTAATGAACGGTAGTGTGTATGACACGCAACTGTTGATTGCAGCATCTCATGATGTTCTGTGTCTCTGTAATGTCAGTTGTAATGTCTTCTTTTTCATTTCTACCTCTTCTTCTACCAGAACATTCATGAAATACTTCTTCTTATGTTTTAACTAAGTATGTTGATTGGCTTTTTTTGTTTTTAAGTCAAAGCAGAGATTCTGGTGGCAGAGCAGGTAATGATTAGCCAACTCCAGGATTGTAAAGGAAAGAAATATCCATTTAACTAATATTCACAGATCCTGATACACTATTGCCAAGAGCTCTAAAAGAGGTTTTGTTGGTATTTTAGAGTTAAAGTATATTATATAGCATCTATTACATAGACAAGTATAATACCTATGCTTTGGTCTTCACTTCCTGTTTTATATTTAGTAATTTGATCAAGAATTTGATATTGATAAAAAATTCTAAAAGGAATTTGAAGCTAAGTTCCTAAGGTCTATACATGTCAAACATACTCCTAATATGTAAAATCCTGTTTTATGACTAAGAATGTATTGATAAAAGTCTGGTGCATCAAAGACACCTACCAACCTGGGGAGTTCATCTTTCAGTGTCATAACTTTTTGCCTTTTCATACTGTTCAGGGGGTTCTCTCTCTTGTTCAAGGCAAGAATACTGAAGTGGTTTGCCATTCCCTTCTCCACCATGACCCGCCCATCTTGGGTGGCCCTACACGGCATGGCTCATAATTTCATTGAGTTAGACAAGGCTGTGGTCCATGTGATCAGTCTGATTAGTTTTCTGTGATTGTGGTTTTCATTCTGTCTGCCCTCTGAAGGATAAGAGGCTTATGGAAACTTCCTGATGGGAGGAGAGATTGACTGTAGGGGAAACTAGGTCTTGTTCTGATGAGCAGGGCCATGCTTAATAAAACTTGAATCCAATTTTCTGTTGATGGGCGGGGATATGTTCCCTCCCTATTGTCTGACCTGAGACCAAACTATGAATAACCTCAGATATGCAGGTGACACCACCCTTATGGCAGAAAGCAAAGAGGAACTGAGGAGCCTCTTGATGAAAGTGAAAAAGGAGAGTAAAAAAGTTGGCTTAGAACTCAACATTCAAAAAACTAAGATCGTGGCATCCAGTCCCATCACTTCATGGCAAATAGATGGGGAAACAACGGAAACAATGAGAAACTTTATTTTTTTGAGTTCCAAACTCACTGCAGATGATGACTACAGCCATGAAATTAAAAGACACTTGCTCTTTGGAAGAAAAGCTATAGCAAACCTAGACAACATGTTAAAAAGCAGAGATATTACTTTGCCAACAAAGGTCCATCTAGTTAAAGCTATGGTTTTTCCAGTAGTCGTGTATGGATGTGAGAGTTGGACTATAAAGAAAGCTGAGTGTTGAAAAATTGATGCTTTTGAACCATGGTGTTGGAGAAGACTCTTGAGAGTCTCTTGGACTGCAAGGAGATCCAACCAGTCCATCCTAAAGGAGATCAGTCCTGGGTGTTCTTTGGAAGGACTGAAGCTGAAGCTGAAACTCCAACACTTGGCCACCTGATGTGAAGAACCGACTCATTTGAAAAGACCCTGATGCTGGGAAAAATTGAAGGTGGGAAGAGAAGGGGACAACAGAGGATGAGATGGTTGGATGGTATCACCGACTCAATGGACATGTATTTGAGCAAATTCCAGGAGTTGGTGATGGACAGGGAAGCCTGGCGTGCTGCAGTCTGTGGGGTCACAAAGAGTCAGACACGACTGAGCAACTGAACTGAACTGACATCAATGACAGTTTTCATAGGAACATCTCAAGCAAGATGATCAGTTCTCATCTGGTAGAATGCCCAAAGTGAAGTAACAGGAACTGGATTTACCTACCAATTGAAATAACCAAAAGAAATATATATGTTTATTAGTTCATTTCGTATGCATAAATGAAATGCAACAACAATTGTCAGGACACTGGACATCAGGAATAAAAGATAGTGATCCCTGCGAGATGAGAAACAAATGAGATGGACCCTGAAATTGCTCCAGTTTGCAGCCGAGAGTCTCCAGGCCGTGGTGCAGGAAAGAGGATTCAGGTGGAGCCCAGTGCACTCCCTGAGACGAGGATACAAAGCTGAGAGTCTGGGGAGACCAAGGGGTGAGAGTCCAAAGGGCGGAAGGCCAGAGAGGCAGGAGCTGGGCAGAGAAACATAGAGCTCCGCAGAGGATGCCTCTTTGTTATTCATCAGAGTGCTGATGGCACAAGAAATGTGAGGAAATGACCCAACTGGGGAACATCCATCTAGAAAGGATCAGAGGATAATCTCCATTGCTCACAGGTGAAGGATAGTGCCTTTTACCATTAGACAGATGGGAAAAACTCATAATTTATAAAGCACCAGGGAGAAAATTCAGAAAGGTCTTATTTCAGTAGTGGGGAATAATTAGCCTTAAATTAAGTACCACTCTGGACATACTTAACAAATCATAATACCAGTGCCCAAAAGGATCAAACTGTTTCCAAGTCGCTTAACTGCTTCCACAAACAAAGTATATGAACATTTATAGGAATGAAAAAGTATCCTATATCCAAAAGAGCAAATTTCATAATGTCTGGCATAAAGAGCAGAAAGGACATATAATCAAAAGCACAATCACTCAAAACCAAATGAGAACTAACAAAGAGGTTAAAAATTAGCAAATATATTCAAAGTTATTATAACTAAAATTTATATGGTAAAAAGTTAAGTAGAAACATAGAAAATGTAAAAAAAAATATTTAAATACATTTGTAGAGATGAAAGCTACAGGGTCTAGGATGAACAATACACTGGATGGGATTAATAGGAAATTAGATTGGATAGAAGAGAAAACTAGTGACCTTGAACATGTAGCAATATAAACTATTCAAAATAAAACTCAAAGACAAAAATGATTTAAAAAAAATGAGAAGACCCTCAGTGGGTTTCAATAACCTCTCTCAATCAGTGGCCAAAACACAGACAGAAAATCAGCAGGAATATCATAGGCTTGAAGAACACTATCAATTAATTTGACCTAATTTATATTAATAGAACCCTGCACACAATAATAGCAAATGCAAATCGTTTTCTCTTTTAAGGATAAAATTTTCTGGAATTTTTTAAAAATTAATTTTTGTTGAAGTATAGCTGCTTTACTCACTGCTCTGTGGTGACCTTAATGGAAAGGAAATCCAAAAAAGAGGAGATATATATGTATACATGTAGCTGATTCACTTCACTCTGCAGCAGAAACTAACACAGCATTATAAAGCAACTATATTCCCATAAAACTTAATTGTAAAAAATTCCAGAAATACACATTGTTTTCAAGTACGTGTGAAACATTTACCAAGATAGACCACCTTGGGTATCATAAAAACATTCTCAAAACTTTAAAGGATTCAAGTCATTCCAAGTATATTCTCTGACCAAAGCTGAATTAAATTGAAATCAGTAACAAGAAAATGTTTAAAAAAATCCCGAAGTATTTGGAAACCAAGTAAAACCCTTCTAAATAACCCATGGTCAAAGAAGAATCAAAGGGGAAATTAGCAAGAATTTTGAAAGTAACAAAAATAGAAATCACCATATACCAGAATTTGTGAGATTCCATGAAAGCAGTACTTTGGAGATCTTGCATAGCATCAAATGCCTATACTGGTAAAGAAGAAAGATTTCAAATCAGTGACCTCAATTCTCATTTTGAGAAACCAGAAAAAGAGGAACGAGTTAAACCTAAGGTAAGAAGATGTAAGGAATAATAAAATTCAAATAGAAGTCAATGAAACAGAAAAGAGAAAATAAATAAAATCAAAGTTTTTTATTTTCTTCTCTCTCTTTTTGTTTTTTTCTCTTTTTCTATAAGAGCAATT
Source organism: Antilocapra americana (assembly GCA_007570785.1). Lineage (NCBI taxonomy): Eukaryota > Metazoa > Chordata > Mammalia > Artiodactyla > Antilocapridae > Antilocapra > Antilocapra americana. Next base: position 9,002,056 of record ML664172.1, on the reverse strand, counting down.
AAATTGGTAAACCTATAGTCAAACTCACCAGTGAAAATTAAAATACAAATTACCACCATCAGGAATGAGAGAAGAGACATATTCTACAGATATTAAAAGGACAGTCAGGGAACATTGTCAGCAGTTTCTGCTCATGTGTGTGTGTACTTGGGCTTCCCAAATGGTGCAACTGGTAAAGAACCTGCCAGCCAGTGCAGGAGAGATAGGAGACACGGGTTCCATCCCTGGGTCAAGAAGATCCCCTGGAGGAGGGCACAGCTACCCACTCCAGTATTCCTGCCTGGGGAACCCCATGGACAGAGGAGCCTGGCCAGCTCCAGTCCATAGGGTCACAGAGAGTTGAACACAACTCAAGTGACAGCACGCATGCTCCTGTGTGTGCCCAGCCAGTCCCTGTATGCCACCTGTTGTCCTGTACTACATGTCCGACTCTTGTGTTCCCATGGGCTGTAGTTTTTGCCTATCAGTTAGACATTTTAGGTGAGGTAGACAAATTACTTGCAGTGCATGAATTACCAAAGCTCACTCAGGGAAAAGTAACCTAAATATTTATTCTTAAACCTATTAACGAAATTGAATTTGTAGTTCAAAACTTTCTGTAAGGAAAACTCCAGGCGAAGATGACATCACTGATGAATTCAACAAAACATTTAAGGAAGAAATGGTATCAATCTTACACAAACTCTTCGAGAATATTAAAGAGGAAGGAATGCTTCTGAACTCATTCTTTGAAGTGAAAACCACACAAAGACATTACATGAAAAGGAAACTACAGACCAACATTCCTTGTAAACATGGATGCAAAAATTCTAAACAAAACTTTAGCAAATCAAATCCAACAATATTAGATTAATTGTGGCAATCATTATAAATTTATATAAACATTGTATACTTTATTATTATTGTTTTCCATTTAATTTTTAAAGTTTTAATTTTAATATAGTTGATTCACAGTGTTGTGTTGGTTTCAGGTGTACAGCAAAGTGATTCAGTTATAATACATATATCCATGTGTGTGTATATTGTATTCTGTTAAAAATTCTTCTCCAGATAGGTTACTGCAAACTATTGAGTAGAGTTACATATGCTGTACAATAGGTCCTTGTTGCTTATCTGTATTATCCATAGTACGGTACATATGTGAATCCCAAACTCTTAATTTATCCCCCCCCATTATCCCTTTGGTAACCATGTTCCTTTTCTGTATCTGTGATCTATTTCTGTTTTGTAAATACATTCATATGTGTCGGGTTTTTTAGATTCCACATATAAGCAGTGTCATAGGAGGTTTGTCTTCCTGTGTCCAGTTCACTTCACTTAGTGTGATAATCTCTAAATGAAGTAGTGCAGATCCATCCATGTTGCTGCAAAGGCATCATTTCATTCTTTTTTATGGCTAAGTAGTATTCTATTATGTATATGAACCACGTCTTCTTCATCCATTCATCTGTCAATGGACACTTAGGTTGCTTCCATGCCTTGGCTATTGTAAATACTGTTGCTATGAATCTTAGGGTGCATGTATCCTTTCAAAGTATAGTTTATTTCAGATAGATGTTCCAGAGTAGAGTTACTGGAGCAAGTGGTAACTCTATTTTTAGTTTTCTAAGGAACTTCCATACTGTTCTCCATAATGGCTATACCAGTTTACATTCCCACCAGCAATTAGGGGGGCTCCTTTTTCTTCACTCCCTGTCCATCGTTTATTTTGTGTAGACTTTTTGATGAACATTGTGTACTTTAAACACATACAAATCTTATTTATCAGAAATAATCCTATAATAGATAAAAAAGATAGTATGGAGTTGGACCCAGGAATGCAGAAATCATCGAGCATTCAAAAGTCATCTGATAATATTTGCCCTGTTAATAACATCACTCGTGATATTGTTTTTCTGCATTCTATTTCAGTATTAAACTTCTGTGGCGTTCCTAAAGGTTGATCCATTCACTTGTGAGGTTGTTGTGAGGATCGAGTTAAGTAATAGATGCACAGCCTTCCTAATGGGTCAAGCACAACAGGGCAGTGATGCATTTTTGCCAGTTAGGAATCTACTTCTTGCCTGATTAGGTTCACAAACACATCTCTTTCATTGAAAAAGAAAGAACATTGATCATGTCCTTCCCCTTTTTCTGAGCTGGCATTTCCTGTTGGGGCCTCACCAACCGACCATTGTCCCCATGATTTTGGACATGATCTCATGACCCTTTACAGCTACTTGAAGTGCTGGGCTCCAGCAAGATAAGAAATTAGCACTAAAGTGTAAATTGAGGTACTGTTTCCTTCACTGAGAAAGGCTTCCTACAATAATACTAAAATCAGTGAAATAACCTGTGTGCTTAGTGAGGTAGTTGCCCTACTTACATCATGGTGCAAGCTTCTTATCTTGTCATGGGCCAGTAAACTGTTTGTGGATTGGCGCTTTGACTACCAAGGTCTTGGAGTATGTCATGTCTTACACAGAATTTGGATTCTGAAGTCAGCATTTATACTTGCTCTCATGGCATCATAATATGGTACATATTTCAGACACGTGTATAAAGATGTCATCAATAAATGCGACTTTGACATGTTTACTTTTTTCTTGGGGTCATTATATAAAATGAAATCTCATGCAATATGTACTCCGAATTTTGTAACTAGAAATTAGTTTTAGTTACAACTGAAGTAGTAAAAATAGCTGTGTGTTTCTTACCTTATACATATGAAAATAACATGAGGATCAATCAGTCCTTTGACAAAGATCAGAGATGGGGTAAGTTTCTTCACATGTGACAATATCTATTTGACGATAATGGCTCTCCACACGATGTGTAGAGATGAACTTAGATAATGTATCTGAGAACAAGTACTGATATTGACTAGTAACATCTGCCATGGGTATGGGGATGTGTGACAATACCTCATACTAAGTATTGCCATCCTTGGCTAGGAATTCCAAGTTTATCCTCCTACTAAAAACAGTGACTTGAGTTATTCTGTTGCAGGACATGAAAACCTTGGCAGAAAAGAAGAACCAGGTCTTACTCATGAAAGTAGAGATGCCTCTCTTCAAGAATATTACATGGATGTGACTTTTCTCATAGATGCCTCCAGAAGAATAGGGAGTGATGAGTTTAAGGAAGTGAAAGCTTTTATAACCTCAGTGATTGATTATTTTCACCTGGCCCCAGATCCTCTGACCTCCACCTTGGGAGACAGAGTAGCCGTCCTGACCTACTCTCCTCCAGGCTATATGCCCAACACAGAAAAATGCCCTGTCTACCTAGAATTTGATTTGGTCACTTACAACAGTATACACCAGGTGAAACGTCATCTCCAAGACTCCCTTCAGCAGCTCAATGGAGATGTTTTTATCGGCCATGCCCTTCAGTGGACGCTTGACAATGTCTTTGCAGGAACTCCCAACCTGAGGAAAAACAAAGTTATCTTTGTTGTCTCTGCTGGTGAAACCAACCCTTTAGACAGGGAAGTCTTAAGAAATGCATCTCTGAGAGCCAAGTGTCAGGGCTACTCCATATTTGTATTTTCTTTTGGTCCTCGACACAGTGACAAAGAGTTAGAAGAGTTAGCCAGCCACCCACTGGATCATCACTTAGTCCAGCTTGGCCGAACCCACAAGCCAGATTTGAACTATGTCATCAGATTTGTCAAGCCATTTGTTCATTCAATCAGACGTAAGTCGTTTTCTTTTCTGTTGCTTTGGCAATAGATATCTCTGTGTACAATCCACCAGTAACATGATCCTCATTTTCATCAATAGTGGTGGAGTCTTAGGTGTGAGTCGGAGGCAATGAGAAAACCACAGAGAAAACCCCAGGTCTGAGTGACCTTGAGTTCTGCTGTCCCACTGTCTAGAAACTAATACGTGTCTATTAATCCTAACCTGTGAGTGCTTATTACGTGTCAAGTTTTTTTAAAGGATTGGATCATTTAATCCTCCAGATGGCCCTCAAAGGAGAGTAGTAATATCCCCATTTTACAAGTGAGAAAACTGAGGTTCAGAGACGTTAAATCAGTTGCTCAAATGCTCACAGTTAATAGTTAGCAAATTCTAAATTCAATCCTATGCATTCTGACCCCAAAGTTGTGCTCTTGTCCATTAAGCTAAATTTTGATTACCAAAGCCTTAATGAAAATATTACAGTGACATCACTTTAATAAGTAGTACCCCACTCCCACCACCCTCCACCTACTCCAGGCGTTTCTGTTTTACCTTGTCACTGTAAGCCAGTTTTGGTTCTGCCTTGAATTATTAAGAGCCATGGGCACGAGTCTGTTGTAGAGCCTCTTTCTCGGACAGCTGGCTCAGACACAGCCAGGCAAGGGGTTTGAGGGTATCTTCGCATAACAGGCATTTGAGAGAGGCTTTCCCTTCTCTGTCCATGTGCCATTAATTCCAGACAGAGTTATAGTAGCAAACCCAAGGGCTGTAGCGTCAAGCCAGTCCTGGCCGGTGCCAGGAATCAGGAGTGCTGCAGAGACCGCACTGAACGTTTGTATGTAGCTCCTACAGGTTTAGTGGGAAATCACAGGGATACAGACTTTTCTGGCATTCGTAAAGTCCACAGCTCACAGAACCCTCAGAAATCTTGGCATTCAGGTTTTATATTTAATGGCAAGCTTGTCATTTGAAGAAAAAAAAAGATGCCTTCTTCCAACCTCAAGATAAGTAAGGCAGATAATTTCAACAGTTAATTCTGTCTTCCAGAAAGCCCTCCTTTGAGAAGGAGAGAAACAGATGATAGAAGGAGTTAAGAGTAATCCTTGAATCATATCACAAGCCTGTAACACAGAGAGCATGAGAATTTTTGACTGAATCACTGCTACATCTCGCTGACTTTGCCAATGAGGTATTGCAAAGTCAGAAGGTGCATACTTTGCTGTCTCTTATAAAATTAATTTGCTCTTGGAAACACCCCCAACTATAGAAAAAAAAAATGAACTGACTCTGGGTGATAGAATATGGAAGGGTAAAGTTTAGACTAACTGTCCACTCTCTCTCTAGGTGCCATCAACAAATATCCCCCTGCAGATATGAAACCCAAATGTGTTAACATCACCTCTCTCAATCCAGAGAATATTGGCATAGAAAACACTGTATTGTGAGTTGACAAATTCACAGTTTGGGTAATATTACCACTAGAAAAAGTCCTTAAGAAAATGATCTGAAATAAATAGCGTTCTAGTTCTCAGGATGCAAGTTTGGTTGTGGGGTGTGTGTGTGTGTGTGTTAAATGTTCCTGATTTGTAACAATATCACAGGTCTGGTGTTAATAGCACATGGAATATGATGCATATTAGAAAGAACCATATTTCTATTTCTGTAGTTTTTATGAAAGAAAGGGGCTATTAACACCTTATTAGTAACTATATAATATCATTCAAATACTGGGTACTGTCAAAACAGAAAACTAATACATCCAGATTAAATGTAGCAGTTTTAGAGAATAAGGAAAAAGATGAATAAGAAAAACTCACAAAGGGGCAGCAGAAACACTGTTTTGAAACAGTACCTGTATGGAGCCTGGTGGAAAGAATTCTTTTTTAAGTTTGATTTTGCAAAGTCCAATCCTAAATACTCAGTAAAAATTCAGTAGTGAAAATAATGTGGTTTGGAGCCCTAAACCATGGGCACAAATGTTTAATTTCCTTTTGGAATATTAAAAAGTTGCCCCCTAGTCAGATTTCTTACACAAACTACATTTGGACTATTCCAACAACATGCATAAACTTGATTCCTGTTACCTTAGCTGCCTGTAACTACCTTGAATCCTGAAAGGGACTTGGTTAACCTATTTTTCATCACTTTTCTCTGTTACCTTAGCCTTCTTCCTGAGGTTTATGAAATTGAGATGGAGAGCAGTGAGCTTTCGGGGGAACCCGATTCCCAGCAGCAGTATTTCTTTGAATTAGGGAACAGTCACAGTCACAGTTCTGGTATCACTACTGATTTGATCCAGAAGTTATACATGCTCTTTTCATCCGGGGAGCTGATGATGAAAGACAAGAAAGAGGCACACTTAGAAGAAATTACATCTCCAGCAAATGACAGACAAGATGAAAAAGGTAACCTTGAGTGCCGAAGAGTTGACAACCCTGAAATACCCTTGTTCGTCTGATTTTCCCTGGTGGGAGATGAGCAATTAGAACTCATCGGGATGAGTAGAGATGGCATAACAGAGGGGGTTATCATCTAGGCTACGTGGGGTCCCCAAAACAAGGGGACAGAGGAGATAAAACTCTAGAAGGGCAAAAAAAGGGGGCCACTGGTGTTGACAAAACCAGAACTAGATGAAGATGCCGGGGGTGAGTCAAGGCATAGAGACAGAAGAGGGGCAGGGGGAGGACCACAGGTCCTGGGGCAGCAGGAGAAACTCTGCATTCTTGGCGAGGTGGAGAGGAGAGGAAGTGGACGTCACGCCTCCAGAACGGGAAGGCTGGGGGTCTGCCTTATCCCTTGGTGACCAGCGCTTTCCTGGTTTGAAATGTATGCTTCTGGCTGAGCCCCAGTGCAGCGGAGACCAGACGGGGCAAGGCTGCTACGGTCCTGAGATCTCTGTGTGCTTCTTAGACTGCATGGGGCCATGGCTGTGAGTGTGCAGATAAAGAGAGAATAGAGATGGAGAAGAGGCAGCTGTAACTGGTTTTAGAGCAACTGCTCACAATCTCTGCTGTGTACCAAAATCATGGGCGAAGTTATTTTAAAATAAATATTCCTGAATATCTACTAAAGGTGAAAATATGCATATCCTATGACCCAACAATTTTACTGCATTGTCTATGCCCAACAGAAAAATATATATTTACTAAAGGTCAGGTACTAGAATGTTCATAGCAGAATTATTTGTAATGGCCTCAAAGTGGTAACAGAGATGCCCAACAGTGATATGATGAACATTTGTACAGTTATATAATAAAGCACCGTATATGTGTACATTATGTACGTAATATAATCTATGTGCTGTGCTGTGCTTAGTCACTCAGTTGTGTCCAAATCTTTGTTACCCTACGGACTGAAGCCTGCCAGGTTCTTCTGTCCATGGGGATTCTCCAGGCAAGAATACCAGAGTGGGTTGTGATGCCCTCCTCCAGGGGATCTTTCCAATCCAGGGATCAAACCAGGTCTCCCACATTGCAGGCATAGTCTTTACCATTTGAGCCACCGAAAAGTCCAAAATACTTATACATATGTATACAAGTGTGTATACTTTATATATATATATATATATACACACACATATATACAATGTATATCATGTTATATAGTATATACCATATAATGTATGCATATATTGTATAGAATCTACATATATGTAAATATCTATGAAGTATACTTGCATTTACATATATCGTATTATACTATATATACAATGTATATATACATTATATATAGTATATATGGGATTCCCAGGTGGCACTAGTTGTAAAGAACCTTCCTGCCAACGCAGGAGACATAAGAGATGAGGGTTCAATTCCTGGACAGGGAAGATCCCTTGGAGGAGAAAATGGCAACCCATTCTGGTATCTTTGCCTGGAAAATCGCATGGACAGAGAAGCCTAGCAGGCTACAGTCCATGGGGTCACAAAGAGTCAGACGTGACTGAAGTGACTTAGCACTATAGTACATATAGTATATCCTATACTATAAGACTTCCCAGTGGTGCTAGTGGTAAAGAATCTGCCTGCCAATTCAGGAGGCTCAAGAGTTGAGGGTTCAGTTCCTGGGATGGGAAGATCCCCTGGAGTAGGAAATGGCAATCTACTCCAGTACTCTTGCCTGAAAAATTCCATGGACAGAAGAGCCTGAAAAGCTACAGTCCATGGGATGACAAAGAGTCAGACATGACTGAACATACTCAGTTCAGTTCAGTTCGGTTGCTCAGTCGTTTCTGACTCTTTGAAATCCCATGAATCACAATGCGCCAGGCCTCCCTGTCCATCACCAACTCCCAGAGTCCACCCAAACGCATATCCGTTGCATCAGTGATGCCATCCAACCATCTCATCCTCTGTCATCCCCTTCTCCTTCTGCCCTCAATCTTTCCCAGCATCAGGGTCTTTTCTAATGAGTCAGTTCTTCACATCCGGTGGCCAAAGTATTGGAGTTTCAGCTTCAGAATCAATCCTTCCAATGAACACCCAGAACTGATCTCCTTTAGGATGGACTAGTTGGATCTCCTTGAAGTCCAAGGGACTCTCAAGAGTCTTCTCCAACACCACAGTTCAAAAGCATCAATTCTCTGGCACTCAGCTTTCTTTAGTCCAACTTTCACATCCATACATGACTACTGGAAAAACCATAGCCTTGACTAGATGGACCTTTGTTAGCAAAGTAATGTCTCTGCTTTTTAATATGCTGTCTAGGTTGGTCATAACTTTCCTTCCAAGGAATAAGCATCTTTCAATTTCATGGCTACAACCACCATCTGCAGTGATTTTGGAGGCCAGAAAAATAAAGTCAGGCACTGTTTCCACTGTTTCCCCATCTATTTCCCATGAAGTGATGGGACCAGATGCCATGATCTTAGTTTTCTGAATGTTGAGCCTTAAGCCAACTTTTCACTCTCCTCTTTCACTTTCAGCAAGAGGCTTTTCAGTTCCTCTTCACTTTCTGCCATAAGGGTGGTGTCATCTTCATATCTGAGGTTACTGATATTTCTCCTGGCAATGTTGATTCCAGCTTGTGCTTCCTCCAGCTCAGCATTTCTCATGATGTACTATGCATATAAGTTAAACAAGCAGGGTGACAATATACAGCCTTGACGTACTCCTTTTCCTATTTGGAACCAGTCTGCTGTTCCATGTCCAGTTCTAACTGTGGCTTCCTGACCTGCATACAGGTTTCTCAAGAGACAGGTCAGATGGTCTGGTATTCCCATCTCTTTCAGAATTTTCCACAGTCTATTGTGATCCACACAGTCAAAGGCTTTGGCATAGTCAATAAAGCAGAAATCGATGTTTTTTTGGAACTCTCTTGCTTTTTCGATGATCCAGCAGATGTTGGCAATTTGAACTCTGGTTCCTCTGCCTTTTCTAAATTCAGCTTGAACATCTGAAAGTTCATTTCATGTACTGTTGAAACCTGGCTTGGAGAATTTGGAGGATTACTTTGCTAGTATGTGAGATGAGTGCAATTGTGTGGTAGTTTGAACATTCTTTGCCATTGCCTTTCTTTGGAATTGGAGTGAAAACTGACCTTTTCCAGTCCTGTGGCCACTGATGACCTCCAAATTTGCTGACATATTGAGTGCAGCACTTTCACAGCATCATCTCTTAGGGTTTGAAATAGCTCGACTTGGTTCTTGCCTAGAGAATCTCATGGGCAGAGGAGCCTGGCGGGCTGTGGCCCGTGAGGTTGCAAAGGGTCGGACACGACTGAGAGACTGCCACTGTCGCTATAGGAGTGGGTGGTGTCTCTACTCATCTCCCTCAGAGAAGTCTAGCTGACTGGTGATTTGGTCAGCCCTGCTTCTTGAAGCCCATCTGAGTCTCTTCAGAAAATCTCACTGTGGCTTTCTTCTTATGCTTGTGAGACGTTAGGATTTGAAAATCAGAAGCTTTAGAAATCTGCGAGTTGTACTGTGTCTTTTTATAGATAAGGATGTAGAAGGTGCAGACACCTGAAGCGTCTTCCCAAAGAACATCCGCAGCACCTACTGCTTTGTCTCAGTGATTCACACTCTGCAATTATGTCTGTAAAACAAAAGTGCACCTTAAAGCTTGAAAAGGGGACAGTAAAGCCTACCTGCGAGTTGCTGAAAGGTTGGAAATGATGCCTTTGGAGCTCAGGCTTCGCACTGTGCCAGGTACATAGCCAACTAGGCTTGTCCTGTGAATCACCTGCCTGGCACTCTGTTTGACAAGTGAAAATAGAACTCCATTGTGAAGAACAGTCAACATTCACGATGCTTTGCTCCCTTGTATTTTCCCAAAGAGAGTGGGCTCTTCTTTTTACCCGCCCATTTTTTTCTGATGTTTTCACTTTATCCACCTGCTTAATGTACTCACTTCCTACTGGCTCCACATAATGTACATTTGCAAGGTTTTGACCTGTGTTTTAAAAGGTGTAACTGTATTCATTTTTTCCATTATGCCAACCCAGGGATTCTTTCTTAGCCTTTATTTTTCCATCATTGAGTGCAGCATCTGTCAAAGTGTGGTTCCTGGACCAAGAATGTCAGCATCACCTAGGAATGCATCAGAAATGCAGATTCTTGGATTCTACCAAAAACCTACTAAGTCAGAAGCTTGGGTTGGGGCCTTCCATATGACTTTGATGCAGGCTAGAGTTTGCCAACCACTGACCTAATGTATAGACCTTGAGCCTGAATTAGTCTTCTCAGTGGAGGTCCTGTCACTAGATATTACAAGTATTTGGGAAAAATCATGTTTCTGTAAAATACTATTAAGTAGGGATTTTTTTTTTCTGCCTGATTTTTCATTGACTTTAATGAGCTTATTTTCATTGTAATTCTGAGAGGAGGGCTAATAGTCAAGCCAATTTGACCACATCATTTTGTATCAGGGAGCATCTTTTTTTTTTTTTTTTTTTAGGGAGCATCTTTTTGGGCTCATGTTTTACAGAAACCACTTTGGGAAACAGTAATTGAGAGAGTGAATCCAGAGGTCAGACATGAATTTGAATCTTATTTCTGCCATTGCTGGTCATTTGATCTGGGGCACATCGTTTTGCCTCTCTGAGCTTCTGTTCTCCACCTGGGGTAACAGTGGCCTACATCACAGGTTAATGTGTGCCGTAAATGAACGTAAAGTGCTTCAAACAGCCATTTGCAAAGAGTAAAAGTTTAATAAACATTAGGTGTCATTTAAGATGATGACGATGACGATGATGGCAGCCACGGTGGAAAGAAGGCTAAACGAAAACAAGGAGCTCCAGATGCTAGACTTGCCTCTGGCGGTAACCAGCTTTGAGATCATGAGAAGGCACCCAATTGCCTTCACCCTTGGTCCTCAACTCTCTTTTTTGTATTAAGGAGGCACTTGGGCAAGGCTACTGTATTTTATACTTTAGGGGCACTGGGACATGCAAAGACTTTCAAATGCATGGATGTCTAAGAAATAGTACTAAAGGACTCTACCTACCTGAGACTGGTTATGTATGAAGAATCATGGAGACCTCCTTTCCTCTATCCCCTTTGACAAGTGCCCCCATGTCACACACACAGAAAATGGCATATTTCTCAGGCATTCTGAATCTCCGTATGACAGTTGGCCCAGGTGTAAAGTCTTCTGAGGGAAGCACGCACTGGGGGATGGTTGTCAGACAAAGTGCCATTTCCGTGTTGGAACCCTAGGCCTTCTTTACACCAGGTGAGAATTCAGAGCTTTCCCACCCTGCACACGTTTCTGTCACAGAGGATGTGTGTAGCTAGAGCTTGGGTATTGGACCTCAGGTTTGGCTATTGTGAATCCGGATATGTTACCGAGGGAGCATGATAGGAGTTATGATAAATTTCAGTTAGTAGTCTGGCCTGTTCCATTTCCCTTGTCATAGGATACAGCTTTCCCAAGTGGAAATTCTGAAAACAAAGCAGAGAGCATTACAAGAGAAACACTGAAGGAGAGCAAGCACGGTTTCACCAAACCAAAACACTCGTAGCAAGAGCCTTCATCATTCAAGTATTTCAGGATGAAATCTCAGGATGTCATAACAAAGATCCTTAGCAATGTACTTATTTCAAATGGAAGAAGAAATCAGACTCTTTTTAAGGTGGAAATTGTTTTACAGTAAAGCCTAGTTCTGCCCATTAGACTACATGGGGATATGTCCTTAAAAGTGAATGAGCTAAGTTGCAGCTTCAAAATTCTGAAGAAAAACTATGTAAATCCTAAGAAATATTATTTTATCAAAGAAAGTGCATACCCAATGTGCTTATTTATTATGTAACTGGAAGTTTGCACCTCTTAATCTCCTGAATCCTTTCCAGCTTCCACCCATTTGTGCTCTGTATCTATGAGTCTATTTTTATTTTGTTTCATTCACTTATTCTGATTTGTATAGTCCACATGTAAGTGAGATCATGTGGTATTCACCTTTCTCTGACTCATTTTACTTAGCATGAAACTCTCTAGATCCATCCATGTTGTCCCAAAGGGCAAGATTTCATTTTTATGGCTGAGTAGTATTTCATTATATAGACATATACATTATATAGATATTCCATTATATATTTATATCTACACAATACACATTTATATATGTGTGTATATATATATAACTATTCTTTGTATATTTTGCATATTAATCCCTTATTGGACATACCCTTTGCAAGTATCTTTTTTTTAAAAATTTTCTTTACTTTATTGTGTTGGTTTTGCCATACATTGACATGAATCCGCCATGGGTTTACATATGCTCCCCCTCCAGAACCCCCCTCCCTCCTCCCTCCCGATTCCCTCCCCCTGGGTCATCTCCGTGCACCAGCCCCGAGCATCAGCCCTGGGCTAGCGATTGATTTCACATATGATAATTAACATGTTTCATTACATGCCATGCAAGTATCTTATCCCATTCAGTAGAGTGCTTTTCTGTTTTGTTGATAGTTTCCTTAACTTCAATAGTTTTTTTTTTTTTAGTTTCATGGACTTTCATTTGTTTATTTTTGCTTTTGTTTCTCTTGCTAAAGAGTCAGTCCTTTAGGAAAGCATGCTGCCTATGTTTTCTTCTAGGACTTGAATATTTCAGATCTTAAAGTTTTTAATCCATTTGAGTTTATTTTTCTGGTGTGAGAAAGCAGTCCAGTTTGATTTTTTTATATCTTTATTTTTATATTCTTTTTTATATACAGTTTTCCCAATATAATGAATTGAAGAGGCTGCCTTTTCTCCATTGTGTATACTTGTCTCCCTTATTGTAGTTCAGCTGACCATATAAGCATAGGTTTATCACTGGGCTCTCAATTCTGTTCCGTTGATCTATATGTCTGTTTTCTACTAGTAACATAATTATTCTGATGACTGTATTTTTTGTAGTATAGTTTGGAATCAGGGAGCATGATGCCTATGGCTTTGTTCTGTTTTTCTCAAGACTGATTTGGCTATTCAGGGTCTTTTGGGTTTCCATACAAGTTTTAGAGTTAGTTTGTTCTAGTTCTATGAAAAGTGCCGCTAATATTTGATAGAGATTGAGTTGAATCTGTAGATTGCCTTATGTAATATAGTCATGTTAACAATATTAATTCCTCCAATCTATAAGCACAGTAAATCTTTCCACCTATTTGTATCATCTTCAGTTTCTTTCATCAGTGTCTTACGGTTTTCCAAGCTATTCCTGTGAATTGTGCTTCAGAGTTGTCTTGACTAGAGGCTTTCTTACTCCTTCATAGATTGTTGATGGGTCAAGGGTTGCCTTGAACTCCCAAGTACTCTGGCTCTGTGAGGTTAAAGCCACTCCAGTAGCTGGACGCATGCTCTCCAAAGACTAGTATGTGGTGATGCTGGAGCTGAAGCTCACAAGGAGGTGATCAGGGAAGAGTGGGGAAGAGGGATAGAAGGGGAAGTTAATGCCCAAAAAACTAGAAATTAATGCTAAAAAAAAGAGATTCTGCCCAGAATCCTTCTGTCTCTGCACTTTTCTTTTACCAGTCAATAAATATGTTAAGCATCAAATTTCAGATCATCAGTGTACCAGTATTTTCCCAGGAAGAAGTATATCTATACTTCCATTTGCATGTTGTTCTTTTGTATCTATGATCACACTACTCTTTTATTATGACTATTGAAAATGGCAAAACTATGCCTTTTTTTCCCCCTTATGTGGCATAAAAAGGAATAGGCTCTAATGGGAGTATTTTAAATAAAGCCAGTGACATTAAGAGCAACACATATTTTTGTTTTGCAGATGGTGAGGACACGAGATGATCATAGCAGAAAAGAACATAGCTCCACCAGCATGAGGAATTCCACATGGTTCTAACGGGAAAGTATAAATCATCTATTAGAAGTGGAGTCGTAAGTGGCAGGAATTTTTCACAACTGATAACATACTAAATTTGTTCTGTTCCAAATCTGAGGGAAAGACTTCTCTGAGTGAAGACATCAGTGAACAGACCCACGAAACTAGGAATGATTTTACTTCTCCCGAGAATCTTGGAACAACTGACCTTGAAGAGTTAACTTAATCTTTTCTTTGACAACTCTGTATGAGGCATCAGTTGTAATGATGTCCCTGCCTACAGGATATTTTTGTCATAATTTTTAATTACATCTATATCTCAAATTGGACAGGAGTAAAAAGGATTTAGGATTAGAATTTCCTAAGAATGTTTGCTATTTTTGAGAAATAAAAACCCATGCCCACATCTTCATTTCTGATATGTCCGTAGAGCTGCATTTAACGCTGATTGACTTGTAAAATCCATCTGTCCAGCTGCTACCATTATAGACAATGTTTGCCCTTTCCAGGACATCTACAAAACAATGGAATTTGCAAGAAAGAAAAAGTGAGATAAGGCTAATTTTATAAACTGCTATTTTGTGCTGTGATCATCTGTTTTATATTTTAGCATGCTTTGCTCTGTGTGTACTTGATTTTTGCTGCAAACAAAACAAAACATGGAAAAGCATAAGTACTCGTGTGACAGAACTGTTCTTGGGAATTACAATGTTAGCAAGAGACAAGTTCTGAAATAAAGACAGTTTGATGTGGGCACTTGCTCTGTTCATTTTTACTTCACTATAGTCCAACGCAGACCCATTAGACCACCAGTACAGGATAATTACTAAGTCAGTGAGTACATTCTGTCTATTTTTAAAGTGACTATGTTAAGGGGGTAATACTAAAGGCATTTTTATACTTTTTCTCAATAATTCTCTTCAACAATATTCCTGTGTTCAAATATTTAAATAATCCAATCAACTAATTCTAGGTTGTTGAAAATTTTTACAATAGCCTTTACTGCTCTCTGGGAAGTTCTAAAGCAAACTCGACTCATTTAGTAAAGTTTTATTTTCCCCTAAGAGTATATCAGATCCCTAAATCTAAAAGTGACATGGGTTATCAAGAATATGAGGCCTGGAGGGAAGGGGTGGGGAGGGAGGTGGGAGGAAGGTTTAGGATGAGGGGGACACGTGTATACCTAGGAATGATTCATGGGAGGGATGGCAAAAATCATCACAGTAATGTAAAATAATTGTCCTCCAATTAAAATTAAGTAATCTAAATTAAAACAAAATGTGAGGCCAATTATGGTGAACCATTTGGAGGCTCCCTAAAAAACTGAAAATAGAGCTATCATATAATTATCATATAATTCCACTCTGAGACATATATCTGGAGAAAACCATAATTTGAGAGGATAGATGACCCCAGGGTCCATTCCAGCACTATTTACAATAGCCAGGACACGGAAGCAACCTAAATGGGCATCAACAGATAAATGGATAAAGGAGCTGTGGTACATATATAAAATGGAATACTACTCCCTTGCATGTAGAATCTTAAAAAAATGATACACATGAAATTATATACAAAAGAGAAACAGACTCATAGACATGGAAAACAAAGGTATGGTTACCTAAGGGGAAAGGGAGTGGAAGGGAAAAGTTAGGAATTTGGGATGAACAGACACTCTATTGTATACAAAACAGATAACCAACAAGGACCGACTATATAGCACAGGGAACTATACTCGATTTTATAATGTGTAAAGGAAAAGAATATGAAAAAAGAATATATATATATATATATATATATATATGGACTTCCTTGGTGGCTCAGACAGTAAAGCGTCTGCCTACAATGTGGGAGACCCAGCTTCAATCCCTGAGTCGGGAAGATCTCCTGGAGAAGGAAATGGCAACCCAATCCAGTATTCTTGCCTGGACAGAGGAGCCTGGTAGGCTACATACAGTCCATGGCGTCACAAAGAGTCAGACACGAGTGAGCAATTTCACTTCAAGTGTATATATATGTATATACACAGACACGCACACATGTATATCTGCGTATGTGAAACTGAATCACTTTGCCCTACAACTGAAACTAATACAGCATTCTAAGTCAACTACAGTTCAACTTTTAAAAATGTGAGGCCAGAGAATCTCACACGATGCTGAGGAGAGAATGAAATGTCTTGTCTGAACAGCATCCTTAGCCACGTTTGGCTAGGTTTATGATACTCATGTCCTACAACACAGCAACCTCACACTAGATCGACATGCCCGTAAAAAGTCTTACACAAGGTACTCAAGGAACCAAATACAAGCATGTTCACTGCAGCACGATGTGTTTTAGTGAAGACGTGAACCAACCAAAATGCTCAAAATGCAGGATATGCATAGAATGGAGTACAATACAGCCATTAAATTGATAAGCTAGAGTTGCATTTATGGACACATTTTGAAAAGAGTTGCAAAAAGATACATTATGATATCATTCATACAACATCCTAAAACCTGGGAAGCAATACCATGCATTGTTTATGAGTGTCCACGGATGGAGATAGAGTGTATGTGGGGATGATAAACACCAAATTCAAGACAGTGGTTATCTTTCAGTGGGGAGGGGTAAAGCTAAGATCCAGTTGTCATTATAATGCTTTATTTCTTAAGCTGAGTGGTGGAAAGTGAGTTTTCCTTATAATTAATTTTTTATACATTTTTGGATGACTGACGTATTTCATGATTTAAAAAGTATAAACTAAGTCATGGAAATAAATGTAAAATTCAAGTAAAGCCTTATGCTATACCTAGAATCATGTTAAGATTGTGAGGAAATAATATATACCTTTAATACCAGGCATCAGGGAAATTTTCTCCTTCGTTGGTATATCACAGAATTTGAATCAATGTGTAAAATTAGTCTAAATTTTGGTGTGAATTTTATATCTGAATGGTCACAATTTAATGCATATAAGAGGTAAAAATGGTAAAATTAAGTGACATTGACTGGAGGAACAATTGCACCGTAAATACAGGGAACTTTTAAATAGGTATATTATGTGTTTTGAGCATTCAAGCCAAAAGTAGAATCCTGGAATGTGTGCTGTTGAGAACCAACAGCAGAGAAGGATCACAGATGATAAAAATACAGGAATATGGAGTAAGGCTGCTAAGTAGAGCCAGTAGTTGCTTTGGAAATCAAAGAAGGAATTAAAAACACTTGGGATTTGAATAACTGGGAGAAACTTCAAAGGAGAAATAGAATTCACATCAGGTCTCTTCCTCCAATTCCTTTAAGAAAACAGTATAAACTCCTTCCATGTCTTAAAAGACTGCAAAATCTGGCGTTTGCTCACATTTTCAGCCTAACTTTCTCCCCTGCAAGGAACCTCTTCTTCTCCCTATCTCTCGTTAATCCTCTGGTTGGGGCTCTGGTTGGGGCTCACCTGCTTCTATAAATTCTTGAAGCTGAGCAGGGTAACCACCCTCCCCCCAAACTCCCACTATATATTTTCCCATTCCCGGATCACTCCCTCTGGGTCCTCATCAGTTCAGCTCAGTTCAGTCGCTCAGTCGTGTCCGACTCTTTGCAACCCCATTGACCACAGCACGCCAGGCCTCCCTGTCCATCACCACCTCCCAGAGTTTACCCAGATTCATGTCCACTGAGTCGGTGATGCCATCCAGCCATCTCATCCTCTGTCATCCCCTTCTTCTCCTGCCCTTAATATTTCCCAACATCAGGGTCTTTTCAAATGAGTCAGCTCTTTGCACCAGGTGGTCAAAGTACTGGAGTTTCAGCTTCAACATCTGTCCTTCCAATGAACACTCAGGACTCATCTCCTTTAGGATGGACTTGCAGTCCAAGGGACTCTGGAAAGCTTATACTGGTATACTTGCCCATCCACTTCTCTATGTCCCCAAGGGGCACTGAAGTGAGCATCCCTATCAGTTCATCACTGTATCCCCAACATCCCAGATGGTACCTGGCACTTAAAAGATACCCAATAAAGACTGAATGAATGAACAAACTCATCTTGAAAGAGAAATGTAGTTTAGTTTGATGGGGGAGTGGGAATTGGCATGAGAAGTGACAAGGGAAAGCTGAGAAAACAGAACAAAAATATGTGTGTTTGTGCACTGGAGTGGGGAGATCAGAAGCTTGGGAGCAGAGCTCAGAAGGGACCCAGAGTGGCTGGGTTAGAAGTCTGAGGCCTACCGGAAGCTGAGGCCACAGCAAGTGTTATTAGCTGCTGAAAAGTCTAACTTTTTAGACTTAAAAGAACCTCAACACACTTAAAAAAAAAATCTTGAACCACTTGCCAGTAGCCAACCTGTTTGAATTCGGAGGGTCCTACCAACAAAGTTGCATGCTCTCAGAAAGGAACCACAGTGCATGCATTAAGCACACACTTCCCCAGGGGATCTGTGAAGGAAAGACCCTTGGCCGAGTCTTGACATGAATGACACATTGCAGAACAGCTGGTCAGAGTAGCAGATGACTAATAATCCTGTGATGCTTCTGGAAGACTTCATGTGACATTTAAGATCTGACTCCTAGCTTTTCTCTGAGTGTGAGCAGTGGGGGTAAGAATTTGAATAGTCAGAGTTGAAAATTTGTGCAGCCTCTATGGGACTCCCTTGGCTAGAACCTCCTTCTATCTCTGACCCAGAACTCTGGAACGTCCTTCTGACTAAATTTCTCCTTCAGCCCCACCTTGACCACACTTGCACCTCTCCTTTCATGATACGCCAGGATCTTAACAGGCACTCAATAATTATTTTTCTTTGCGCAGGAAGGGGTGAATGAATAAGCCCTCTCTTGCTGAGCCTGGCTAATTTCCTACTTGGCTCCCTCTGTTTTCCCTGGCTTTCACTTCCCAAGCTGAATTTGGATTCCATGTTAAGAAGAAGTCTGATAAGAGCTAGAAGCTGTCCTCTATACAAATGCTGCTAAGAAGGAAACTCTCATGCCCTGTGATGAGGATGAGAGCTGTGTGGGAGCCTGGCTCACAAGACAACTCTTTGAAGTCTCTTAAGAAGCATAACTAAATAGAAAGCCCAGAGATAAATCCACGCACCTATGGACACCTTATCTTTGACAAAGGAGGCAAGAATATACAATGAAGAAAAGACAATCTCCTTAACAGATGGTGCTGGAAAAACTGGTCAATCACCTGTAAAAGAATGAAACTAGAACACTTTCTAACACCATACATAAAAATTAACTCAAAATGGATTAAAGATATAAATGTAAGACCAGAAACTATAAAACTCTTAGAGGAAAACATAGGCAAAACATTCTCTGACATAAATCAAAGCAGGGTCCTCTATGATCCACCTCCCAGAGTAATGGAAATAAAAGCAAAAATTAAAAAATGGGACCTGGCACAACAAAGGAAACTATAAGCAAGGTGAAAAGACAGCCTTCAGAATGGGAGGAAATAATAGCAAATGAAGCAACTGACAAAGAATTACTCTAAAAAATACACAAGCAGCTCATGTAGCTCAATATCAGAAACATAAAGCACCCAATAAAAAAATGGGCCAAAGAACTAAACAGACATTTTCCAAAGAAGACATATAGATGCCTAACAAACACATGAAAAGATGCTCAACATCACTCTTTATCAGAGAAATGCAAATCAAAACCACAATGAGGTACCACTTTACACCAGTCAGAATGGCTGCCATCCAAAAGTCTACAAGCAATAAATGCTGGAAAGGATGCAGAGAAAAGGGAACCCTCTTACACTGTTGGTGGGGTTACAAACTAGTACAGCCACTATGGAGAACAGTGTGGAGATTCCTTAAAAAACTGGAAATAGAACTGCCATACAACCCAGCAATCCCACTGCTGGGCATACACACCAAGGAAACCAGAATTGAAAGAGACACGTGTACCCCAATGTTCATCACAGCACTGTTTACAATAGCCAGGACATGGAAGCAACCTAGATGCCCATCAGCAGACGAATGGATAAGAAAGCTGTGGTACATATACACAATGCAATACTGCTCAGCTATTAAAAAGAATACATTTGAATCAGTTCTTATGAGGGGGATGAAACTGGAGCCTATTATACTGAGTAAAAGTAAGAAAGTAAGTCAGAAAGAAAAACACCAATACAATATATTAATATATATATATATATGTATATATATATATATATATATGGAGTTTAGAAAGATGGTAACGATGACTCTATATGTGAGACAGCAAAAGAGACACAGATGTAAAGAACAGACTTTTGGACTCTATGGAAGAAGGTGAGGGTGGGATGATTTGAGAGAATAGCATTGAAACTTGTATATTACCATATGTGAAACAGATGACCAGTCCAATTCCAATGCATGAAGCAGGGCACTCAAAGCCGGTACACTGGGACAACCTGGAGGGATGGGATGGGGAGGGTGGTGGGAGGGGAGTTTAGGATGGGGACACATGTACACCTGTAGCTGATTTATGTCAATGTATGGCAAAACCCACTACCATATTGTAAAGTAATTAGCCTCCAATCAAAATAAATAAATAAAAATTTTAAAAAGAAGCATATCTAAGACTCTAGATTGATAGATATTATGAGAACAGACTAGTATACAGCCTAAGCCATCTCTTTTTAATATAGCAGAGTTAGATTTCTAATATTGGGTCAATATCAGGTGTACAGCAAAGTTACTCAGTTCACATATACATATATTCTTCTTCATAATGCTTTCTCGTATTTGCCTGTGTGTGTTCAGTCGTGCCCATATAGGTTATTACAGAATATTGGGTATAGTTCCCTGTACAATACAGTATGTCCTTATTGTTTACATATTTTATCTATAGTATTATGTATCTGTTAATTCCAGACTCCTAATTTATCCCTCCCCCCATAAATTCTTTTATCCTCTCAGTAACTTAGCACTTCTTCAAGGTAAAAAGATTGTTCCTAGTACGACATATTGATCTACAAGTGTCCTGTGTTTCATGGTGTTGGAGGGCCACAATCCAGGTAGTTGGTGGCCCATGAACCAGCATCATCAGCATCACCTGGGAGGTTGTTAGAAATGCAGAATTTCTGGGCTTCAACCTGAGGCAACTGGATCAGAATCTACACTTTGAACAACATCTTCAGGTGATTCCTAGGCATATCTATGTTTAAGTGTTGGCCTAGAATTTACTTGCTTGAAGTTCTGCAAATGAGTAGGTGCATTTTGCTAATGTTTATTTCAGCTTGGCATCAATATTGGGAATCAACCATGTAGCATGCATTTTGTCACAATTAGGGAATATAAAAGTAAATAAGGGCTTCCCTTATTTATGGTGGCTCAGTGGTAAAGAATCTGCCTGCGATGCAGGAGACACAGGTTTGATCCTTGGATTGGGAAGATCCTCTGGAGGAGTGCATCGAAATCCACTCCAGTATTCTTGCCTGGAGAATTTCAGGGATAGAGGTACAGTCCATGAGATCGCAAAGAGTTGGACTTGATTGAGCAACTAACAAAGGTAAATAAAGGTGACCTATACCTTGAACTAATGATCTAGCCAGGAAGATTGAGTCTCAGAAAGAGAGATCACTTTGATTTCATGTTGCAGTGCCAGGAGGAAGTGAGCAGAGAACGCTGTGGAAATATGCAGGCCTCCTTACCCCAGCCTAGAGAAAGTTTCATAAAGAATAGGTCCATTGATCTGGAAGAAAAAAGATACAATGGGCCAGGCAAAAATCAAGTAAGTAATCCAACCATAAAATAAATTGTCTTTCCCAGCTCTTGGTCCTTAAAATAATAGGTTTTTGTCTAAACCATAAACCCTATTGTGTTCTTAGGGAAGGAGGGTGGACTATATGAATTCTGTGCTGCTAACTGGGCTTAGTAGTGATGGAGATGAGAATGGAGAGCTGAATACAGGCCAGCCACAGAGAATCATGAGGACCATGTTTAGCTTCTGTTCTGTAGGCACTAGAGGAGGGATGTGCTTTGGCTAGACTTTTATTATGGCTGATCTTGGCTGCTGGGAGACAATATATAGCCTTGACATACTCCTTTTCCTGTTTGGAAGCAGTCTGTTGTTCCATGTCTTGTTCTAACTGTTGCTTCCTGATCTGCATACAGATTTCTCAAGAGGCAGGTCAAGTGGTCTGGTATTCCCATCTTTCTTAGCATTTTCCAGTTTGTTGTGATCCACAGTCAAAGACTCTGGCATAATTAATAAAGCAGAAATATATGTTTTTCTGGAACTCTCTTGCTTTTTCGAGGATCCAACGTACGTTGGCAATGTGATCTCTAGTTCCTCTGTCTTTTCTAAAACCAGCTTGAACATCTGGAAGTTCACGGTTCATGTACTGTTGAAGCCTGGATTGGAGAATTTTTAGCATTACTTTGCTAGCGTGTGAGATGAGTGCAATTGTGTGGTAGTTTGAGCATTATTTGGCAATGCCTTTCTTAGGGATTGGAATGAAAATTGACTTTTTCCAGTCCTGTGGCCACTGCTGAGTTTTCCAAACCTGCTGAGATTTTGAGTGCAGCACTTTCACAGCATCATCTTTCAGGATTTGAAGTATCTCAACTGGAATTCCATCACCCCAACTAGCTTTGTTTGTAGTGATGTTTCCTAAGGCCCACTTGACGTTGCATTCCAGGATGTCTGGCTCTAGGTGAGTGATCACACCGCTGTGATTATCTGGGTCATCAAGATCTTTTTTGTATAGTTCTTCTGTGTATTCTTGACACTTCTTCTTAATATCTTCTGCTTCTGTTAGGTCCCTACCATTTCTGTCCTTTATTGAGCTCATTTTTGCATGAAATGTTCCCTTGGTAGCTCTAATTTTCTTGAAGAGATCTCAAGTCATTCCCATTCTATTGTTTTCCTCTATTTCTTTGCACTGATCACTGAGGAAGGCTTTCTTATCTCTCCTTGCTATTCTTTGGAATTCTGCATTTCAGATGGGAATATCTTTCCTTTTCTCCTTTGCTTTTCACTTCTCTTTTCTTCACAGCTGTTTGTAAGGCCTCCTTGACAGCCATTTTGCTTTTTTGCATTTCTTTATTTTGGGGATCATCTTGACTTCTGTCTCCTGTACAATGTCACAAACATCCATCCATAGTTCATCAAACACTCTGTGTATCAAATCTAGTCCCTTAAATCTATTTCTCACTTCCATTGTATAATTGTAAGGGATTTGATTTAGGTCATACCTTAATGGTCTAGTGGTTTTCCCTACTTTCTTCAATTTAAGTCTGAATTTGCAATAAGCAGTTCATGATCTGAGCCACAGTCAGCTCCAGGTCTTGTTTTCTTTTCTGACTCTATAGAGCTTCTCCATCTTTGGCTGCAGAGAATATAATCAATCTGATTTTGGTATTGAACATCTGGTGATGTCCATGTGTAGAGTCTTCTCTTGTGTTGTTGGCTGTATATTGTCACCCTGCTTATTTAACTTATATGCAGAGTACATCATGAGAAATGCTGGGCTGGATGAAGCACAGCTTGAGTCAAGATTGCCAGGAGAAACATCAGTAACTTCAGATATGCAGATGATACCATGCTTATGGCAGAAAGTGAAGAGGAACTAAACAGCCTCTTGATGAAAGTGAAAGAGAAGAGTGAAAAAGTTAAGTTAAAGCTTAACATTCAGAAAACTAAGATCATGGCATCCGGTCCCATCACTTCATGGCAAATAGATGGAAAAACAGTGCAAACTATTTTTTTTTTAATGCTCCAAAATCACTGCAGATGGTGACTGAAGCCATGAAATTAAAAGACTCCTTGGAAGAAAAGTTATGACCAACCCAGACATTATGTTAGAAAGCAGAGACATTACTTTGTCAACAAAAGTCCATCTAGTCAAGGCTATGGTTTTTCCAGTGGTCATGTATGGATGTGAGAGTTGGTCTATAAAGAAAGCTGAGTGCCAAAGAATTGATATTTTTGAACAGTGGTGTTGGAGAAGACTCTTGAGAATCTGTTGGACTGCAAGGAGATCCAACCAGTCAGTCCTAAAGAAGTTCAGTCCTGGATGTTCACTGGAAGGACTGATGTTGAAGCTGAACCTCCAAAACTTGTGGCCACCTGATTTGAAGAAATGACTCATTGGAAAAGACCCTGATGCTGGGCAAGATTGAAGGCGGGAGGATGAGATGGTTGGATGGCATCACTGACTCAACAGACATGAGTTGGGTAAACTCTGGGAGTTGGTGATAGACAGGAAGGCCTGGCATGCTGTGGTCCATGGGGTCGCAAAGAGTCTGACATGACTGAGTGACTGAATTGAATTTGGCTGCTGAGGGAAGAGGGAATTGGAGGGGAGAAGTACAGCATAATCATGTAATTATCCAAGCAAGAGTGGACAGTGCTACTCAGTTTGGGAATGAGTGGACATGGAAAGAAAATATCTAAAAGGTAAGATGAGCAGGACATGATAATTGTATGGTTGTGACGGAGAATGAGGAAGAGAGGGCTGGGTATAAAAAACAGCAGTTCTCAGACTTGACTGTGCAGAAGAATCACCTGGAAAGCCCTACTCCCACCCAGAATTTTTGATTCAGTGAGTGTGGGGGAGGCCTGAGAATGTACATTTCTAACAAATTCCCAGCTCAGGCTGATGCTGCTTGTTCCAAGACCACATTTTAGAACCATTGTTCGAGTTTAGCCCAGTGATTCTTGCCTTTGATTGCTCCTTGGGAACCCCTCAGAGCTTTTTAAACTCCTGATGCCTGAACTTTACATCCAGGGTTGGCTCAGGGTACAGTGTAGACATGGGGCATTTTTAAAGCACCAGGTGATTTGGAAAAGCTGGCTTAAAACTCAACATTCAAAAAAACTAAGATTGTGGCATCCTGTCCCATCACTTCATGGCAAGTAGATGGGGAAACAATGGAAACAGTGACAGACTTTATTTTCTGGGGCTCCAAAATCACTATGGATGGTGACTGCAACTATGAAATTAAAAGACTCTTGCTCCTTGGAAGAAAAGCTATGACAAACCTAGATAGCTTATTAAAAAGCAGAGACATCATTTTGCCAACAAAGATCCATCTAGTCAAAGCTATGGTTTTTCCAGTAGTCATGTATGGATGTGAGAACTGGACCATAAAGAAGGCTGAGCACCAAAGAATTGATGCTTTTGAATTGTGGTGTTGGAGAATACTCTTGGGAGTCCCTTGGACTGCAAGCAGATCAAACCAGTCAATCCTAAAGGAGACCAATCCTGAATATTCACTGTAAAGACTGATGCTGAAGCTGAAGCTCCAATAATTTGGTCACCTGATGTGAAGAGCCAGCCAGTTAGAAAAGACCCTGATGCTGGGAAAGATTGAAGGCAAGAGGAGAAGGGAACAGCAGAGGACCAGATGATTAGATGGCATCACCGACTCAATGGACATGAGTTCGAGCAAGCTCCAGAAGATGGTGAAGAACAGGGAAGCCTGGCGTGCTGCAGTCCGTGGGGTCGCAAAGAGTCAGATATGACTGAGCAACTGAACAACAACAGAGGTGATTCGATCGTGCAGCTGATGCCAGCTACGTACCATTTATCATATTTGGGACACAGGCACAGGAGTCATCTTGGTATTTATTGAAATTATTTCCTAATATTCTCATTTCCTTAATTAGTTAAGTAACACAGCAAAAAGATATTCCTCTCCTGGATCTTTGTTCTTATATATTTTTTTGTTTAAACTACACATCCCATTGTGTTCACAGAGAAGGAAGACTGGCCATATGAATCTGTATTGAAATGCTTCATAATATGTGTCCTCACATGTGTAGAAATATGTAGTCAATCCATTTGGAAGATCAATATGATGTTTGGTGATTACTGTCTAAAAGGGCAGATAATGAATGGAAAAAATCGACACTATTTTCATCCTAAGACAAGAGAGAAGAAGGGAAAAAAAATCACAAATTTGTTGAGTTCTTATTGTATATCAGATGCTATAATCAGCACTTTATAGATCACTTCATTTAATGCTGACGCACACAAAAAAGGAAAAGTAAGCTGTCATTTTCTCCATTGTAAAAGTGAGGACTCAGAAAGAAAATGTCACACAGTTCAAGGTAAAGAGGGATATAGATTTGGATTTTCCTGGTTCTTCCAAAGATGGTATTCTTTTTATGCATTTTCATGGGAAAAGAAATTGGCTCTAAAGTACAGAAAAAAACAGTCACCATGAGACATCAGGTGCTTGAATTCTAGCCCTGACTTTACCTCTGACTAGCTGTGCCACCTTTAGTGAATTGCTACATCCTTTGGCCTTGATTTCCTCATCAGTAAAGTGAGAAAAAAGATTGTACCTAGCTCCATTGATAAATAAATGAATAAAGAAGATGTCACACACACACACACACACACACACACACACACACACAGAGGAATATTACTCAGCCCTAAAAAAAAGAATGCAGTAACACCATTTACAGCAACATGATGAACCTAGACAGCTCTGGACAGCTCTGAAACCTGGACTTACTCTAAACAGCTAGTTTTGTTGGGTGTAAAATTCTGTGTTCACAGTTTGTGAAGTAAATGTGACAGAAAAAGACAAATATATGATACCATTGTTTGTGAAATCTAAAAGAATAAAGTCTATACAAATGAACCTATTTCTAAAACATAAATAAACTTACAGTATAAATTTATGGCTGCCAAAGGGGAGAGTGTGGCATTAACGAAATATAAGTAAAACAGCAAAGACCTGTTGTATAGCCCAAAGAACTATACTCAATATTTTGTAGTATCTGGAAAATAATCTGAAAAACCATATGTATATATGTATCGTAGTTGTTGTTCTTAAGTCACCAAGTCGTGTCTGGCTCTTGCAACGTCATGGACTGTAGCCCCCAGGCTCTTCGGTCATGGAATTTTCCAGGCAAGAATGAGTGAGTTGCTATTTCCTTCTCCAGGAGATGTTCCTGACCCAGGGATTGAACCCAGATATCCTGCATTGGCAGGCAGATTCTTTGCCACTGATCCACCTGGGAAGCTTACACACACACACACACACACACACACACACACACACACATATATATTTATTTCTGGTCACTTTGCTGTACACTTGAAACAAACACGACATTGTAAATTAACTATACCTCAATAAAAGTAAAACGTTTATTAAATGCTTAAATTTTTAAAAATCACACTTTCAAAAAAACGTGCCCAGTTCATTGGACTCAGTGAAATAATTTTTAGCACAATGCCCGGCATATGGAAAATAGTAATGTTACCTCTTATTTTCTTCCTCCACTTTATCATTATTACTAGCAAAATAGTGATACTGAACTCATATTCCCTAAAATTCCCTTGCTTCATAAATTTCATGATTAAGGATTTGCTGGTTCTTTGGTATCTACAGCTTCTTTCTGAAGCCCTTCGACCAGTGACCTCATCCTAAGAACTGGCCTTTGCTAAAATCATCCGGACTCCTCTGTCACCCTCCCACAGCACCTGTGTCCCCAGGACGTGCAGCCAGCTGTGGGTGTTCCATCCACAGCCGTGAAGATGTTGGGTCAGTGTTACGGTGAGTGTCACTGCAGGGGCTCCACTGCGCCGAGTTGGCTGTGTTCACCTCCCCCTGCAGCAGCTGTGTGAGATCCCTCACGCCAGACCAGCGGGATTCCTGTCCAGTGGACACAGGCGCCGTGATAGAGGGACCGCACTTCATGGCTTGGGTGCGGAAGACCTTGTTCTGTCATCTGATATCTGTAGGCTTGAAGATGGTCCAGGGTGAGGTTTGGAATCCTGAGGCATGTGAGACTTGTTCTACCACAGACTGGTTAGGAGATGCTGGGTTTGTGGCTTAACTCCTTAGAACGCCCGGTGTTCTCATGTCTGAGGCTGGCTTTGTGAGATGTGGTGTGTGTGACCGTGCGTTAGTGTTCAGCTTGGCAGCAGCTGCTCAAAGGCAGTTAGGAGCCATCCTAAGGACTCTCTTTGGGAAGCTGGTGACAAACCGCAGGGTAGACCAGGGGACGGGGTTGAATAGAATTTGGAGAGTGCTAAGCATGGCTTTCTTTTTTTTTTTTTTTTATTTTGGAAAGTATATTTTTTCATAAAAATATGTTAACATGTAATGGGTTTATTGCTATTTTTTTTATTATTGTTTTTGCCATACATTGTCATGATATCACCATGGGTTTACATATGCTTCCCCTCCGGGTCCCCCCTCCCTCCTCCCTCCCCCCCGGGAAATCTCGCTGCACCAGTCCCGAGCATCAATCCTGGGCTGGCGATTGATTAGACACATGACAATTAACATGCTTCAATGCCCTTCTCCCATATCATCCCACCCTTACCCTCATCCACAAAGTCCACAAGTCTATTCTATACATCTGCGTTCCTTTTGTTGTCTCCCATGTTGGGTTCTCATTACTGTCTTTCTTTTTTTTTTTTTTTT